>JABXWE010017434.1:0-14484 GCA_014611495.1 Limonius californicus
GAAATATTCGCCATCCCAATGGTTGGATTCACCTTTCAGAGGTCGCACCTATTTTTGGGACAGAGAAGGTTGCGCGCGGACTATCAGTCCGCAATAGGATTCATTTTTGAAATAAAAAAATCAATACAGTATGCTTAAAAACGTAATTTCATATTTCACTATAAAATAAATCTTAAAATTTTTGAAACAAAAGAAGAAGAAAACATGGTTTCATTGAAAGATAACCTGGTATGCTTAAAAATGTTATTTCACAATGTAATTCCACAGAACAATAAAAAAAATACTTGTGAACTAAAACGATATACAAAATAAATCTATAAAACTTTGAAAAGAAAATAGCAGAAAATATAATTAAATTCGGTTTCATCGTCAAGAAGAGAACAATCATAACAAACATATAAATGCTCCAAACACACAAATTTTTGACATTTTCTACACGAATAAATAAATTGCGTATGGGAAATGATTGCGGGGATATCCGAATACTCGCTTCCGCACCCTGCTGCCACTTTAACCCTGTTTGAGGTAATTAGTGACGTAGCGTACTAACCCAGGGGGATCGACGGTTTTAGATGCTCTACACGAAAATCGCGTTGGTCTGTTTTTTCCGATCACGGTAGACACAACAACCACGCCCGTCATTCGCAAACGAAGGTGGTGGAGGTGCCTCCAACCCTAAAATCCTCCTGATTTGAAATTTCATTTGGAATGCACTGATCTGCACGACAACGAAGGTGGCCATCAATCAGTTGAATAGGTACTTTTCCTTTAGTGAATATATGACGAAGGTTATATTCCACCAACATTCAGCAACGAATAGAAACCTACCATGGGCCATGTTCGAGTATTTTTTGAAACATCATAAGCGGCACAGAACTTATCAACGCAGTCGGGGATATCGATACCCCCTTTAGTCTGGTTGTAAGCCATAATTATTTCCGGTATATTAATGTTTTCATCTATTTGGTCGTCATGATGAATACCTGATACCAAGAAAACATTTTAGTACTTCTTGGAAACATAAGAGACCAGTGAGTCTTTTTCTGGAAAGCAAACATGTTAGATAATAGATAGTTGATTGCTGATTTGAAGGAGCGAGATCCAGGATGTGGTTTTCCAAGCATCAGTAGTAATTGTAGTAACTAGTAGATTTGGTGTTTCCTTTTTGCACCCAGAAGAGGCAAGTTAAAATTTAACTTAATATTTGTAAGGAGTTCCACACTAGTAAACCAATTATCAACTATAACAGCGGTCGGCAACCTTTTGGCAGGCAAGGGCCACAAGGCGGCAAAATAAACTAAAGGCGGGCCACACTTGTGATATTAACCCTAGAAGCCCAATATACCTACGTATAATTGGTCATATCCCATAGAAAAAATGAAAATGCTATTAAAATTGTTAAAAAATAAGGATTTTAATTCGTACACGTAATACCTACATTATGTTTTATGTTTATATGAAAAATAGAAATGAAAACTTCAAAGTAACAAAACAATTAACTGATTTTATACTAATTTCAGTGTGATGTCTGAGGTTGCATTTGGGAGACTATTTCATGTTAACTGTCATACTTGTGGTTGCAATTCGTAGAATGGCTCTCAAATGCTCACCTGTGAGACGAGAAGCATATTTATTTTTTCTATAATTGACAATTGAAAAAGTGTGTTCGCATAAATAAGTGCTACCAAAAATTGTAATGAACTGCTGAGCAAACCTTTTTAATTCGTCAAAATCAGATGGCAAGCTGCCATAAAATTTAACAAGATCATTGATTTCATAGAAAGAGCATTTGAGAGCATCATTAGATTGGAGATCAATCACGTTCATTTGTAAATGACTTGGTACTTCCTCAATATCACACGAAAAAGGATTTGCAAAAATCTTCAGTTTGCTTGAAACTCTTTCAAAATCAGCAAATCTGTCGCTGAATTGAGTTTGCAGTTGTATTAAAATATCCTTCATTTTATCACTTTTCCAATGAAAATTAATTCCAGCTTCCTCGACAGCCTTTTTTGAGGCTGGATCCACACTATACGCCGTATATTATACGGTCAATCGCGGTCCGTTCATGCATTTATTTTAATATTTATAACTTTTTTACAAAACATTCACGGGCCGCAAGTAAGACGTCCACGGGCCGCACGCGGCCCGCGGGCCGCGGGTTGCCGACCGCTGAACTATAACATTCCTGTCAGTTCTTCATATTGGTTCAGAAAGCCTTTGAAAGACATCTTTTGGCGAATTACTCATTACGAAGAGGCCTTCAGGTTGCCGTTCAACATACACTTCCAAATTTATCATAATATAAAATATTATGAAATCAACCACTGCGCCATGTTGGGCGGGTTTGCTGGGTTATATTTACGGAAACTGCACCTGCCACGATATGCTGCGGGTTTTTCGTCAATAGCTAACGAGAGTATGAAATTTGAGAGCTGTTGACGAAATTATCAAAAACTTCTCATATAGCAGCAAATTTGTCTTATTGCTTTCGTTCGTCACGTGTACTTGCATCATCAAACCTTATATGTTTCAAAAGGAAACGATATTTTTGCTGAGACATTGTAAATCGTAGCTCCTGTACCATTGCATAAACCCATAATTCGTGAAGATTTAAGCGACAAGATTTTAGAACACAAGGATATTCAGCGCCTAGATATATATTACATCCGTATTATTAGCATCTCTTTCTGATTGATAATGAACACGATTCACTTGAATATGTTGCTTCGTGCAGTTCACAATTATATTTAAAATTGTATCCGCATAAAAAGTGTTCCAAATTTCTGATTCCTTCTTCCAGTTTTACACTGGTGGTTTCACACCCGGTAAATGCTTCATTAAGTTTTCTTTCCGAGTCCTTCCATGTCTAGGTATTGGATGTTTAGACCGTATGGTTGTCTTGGCTTTTCCTTTGAACGTTAGCTCCTGAAGTGGAATATAATCATTTTTCCCAGAGTCTGAAATTTCTTTTTCGGTGTCACTATCGGTCATTTGTGTTTCTAGATTATCCTCTTCTGATTCATCAGATTTATCGTCATAATCAACAGCTCCTTTTTGTATCATCCTCCGTCAAGATATCTAACATAAGGTTTTGCAAATATTCTTGTTATTTTTCCCACGAGCACATCTAAAATGTTTTCATTAAATTTTATGGCACTTTTTTACGAAGAAAATGCACACATTTTCCTTTAATAATAACAATTGCACGTATAATATAATGAAATAACGCTTTACGTAAAATTGGTGGTAGCGAGGTATTGCGCGGACTATCTGCCATCACCAATGAACTAACTACCTCAACTGACCTATAACTGCATACTGATCATTATTAGGATATTTCAAGAGACTACTCTCAAGCGCTGCAGCGATCGACGACACATTAAGAAATTATTTCAAAAATATTAAAGTTGCGGAATGAGAGTACGGGGGAGACCTCCGAAAGGTTAACCGAAGTATTCAGTGGTCAGATAGTTCTGTTAACCGATTTATGCGGTATTCTAGGAGTTTAATCAACAGAATTATTTTGCACTTATATTGCCCAATTAACCGAATGGTAACCGGATATTTGTATTAACTGTATGGTCTGTATCTCGTACCAATGTTACTCGGTGTTTGGATGGTAAGGGTAGTCGAAAGTATTTGGTATGCGCCTGATTGTGGTTGTTGAATTATTCGATATTCGGCAACTTTATTTACAGAATTATTTTGTATTCGAACAGTCCGATTAGCCGACTTACCGGATATTCGAATTATTCCATGATTTGGTATGCGGTATGCGAATAATTTGGTATACCAAAGTGTTTAATATCCGTCTGATTCTGGTTGCTGAATTATTCGATATTCTGTGAGTTTATATACAGAATTATTCTGTTTTCGAACAGTTCGGTTAACCGACTTACCGGATAGTCGAAAAACTCCATGATTTGTTATACGCTATGCGAATAGTTTGGTATACCGAAGTATTTGGCATCTGAATGATCCTGGTTGCTGAATTATTCTGGTAGTCATGTTAATCTATATATTTCATAGACAGATAATGCTTTTAACTGAATGGTTCGGCATCAAGGATTTTCGGCATGCGCGGGTGTATGGCACGGTTAGCCGGAACTATTCGGTGTTCTTCGTAAAACAGCCCTAACAGTTCACTATATTCTTCTTCATCTTAACCCTTATTTTTGTATGATTTGCTGCCAGTTTCCTTCAAGTTAGTCCTTCTATACGTTTTGTTCAACAGCTTATTTTTTGTGCTCGCTTAAATGAAATCTCTATGTACAAGAATACGTTTACTTGGGGCAATTAATAACATGTGGCAAAAATAATTTAGAAGCAGAAATAACAACACGCATTCGATTAACGTAGGCGCCATTCGGAAGACAAAGCAAAATATTGAAAAATCAAAAAGAAACTCCATTTTAATAGCCATTTGTTTTATATTAAATTATTTTCTGCGTTCCTGCATAGCTGTAATTGCAGATCACGAGTTAACTGTACTGGAATGGCATATTCAAGTACTTCAATGCTATTTGAAGTGAAAACTAAGTTCTATATAAATGGTTGCATGCGAATTGTCATTGCATGGCATCAAAGTTCATATGTGCAATAGTTCGTGCATAGATTGCTGTAGATTGGATGCACTTCTGTTCAACACAAAAGGATGAATTTCCCTGTAGAGTGAATGGTTTTCGATCGCTTTCATGTCAGTATTACTTCTGGTAAATAATTCAACCATTTTCCCTTCCTCTTGTAATCACATATGGTTAAATTCAGTAAAATGCGTGGAAATAAATTGAGAAAAGCGAGTATACAGCTTTGCTTGTGTAAAGTTCTCTTTGATATTACCCACACAACAGAGTAATTGCTGATAGCTACATTACACGGTGAGAAGTCGACGTGTGAATTTGATTTTCGGCTTATTCACACTTTAGACCTATAAGCAGTGAAATTCGAACCGTGACGGTCTGGATAATTTCTATGAAATTTTCAGACTTTCCGTAGAAAATTCAAATAATATAGATATCATTACCTTGTTATTTTTTTAGTTCTTATAAATAGTGATAAAAAGGTTAAATTCATAGCTTTTAACATGCCACCATACGGAGTATCCTATTTACACGTATACCACACTTCACCTATATATCAATACTTACAAAGCAACTGAAGAAATAGAACTAATAATTTTCAGAGCCAACTTTGCGATCGATTGATAATAGTGCTAAGTTTTTTTACACTTGATTGTACCTTCGAACAAAAGTTGCAAATAGGATTTCTCAATCCAAATTTCAAACCTAGGGATGGAGTTGGACATACATGTATGTATATAATATGGGTAGCATATGATATAGGAAGATTGTATAATACCCGCTAACCATCAGCAAGTACTAACCCTTAGGAAAGTGTCCTGACAATACACTTAAGACAAAATAAATCTGATAGCGTATTAATGTCCGTATATATTGATAGGGCGGGGATGGCTCAGTGGTAGAGGGCCAAGGTTTGGATGTAATAGTCCAAACGCTTCCCGGTTCGAATCTCCCCAGGGTCGGAAATTTTTCTAATTCCCTGGGGGATCGGTACTGGGTCCCGGTCTCCATTTGCCATTGGGGATCAAATTAATGGCACTCCTCGAATTACGGTCGCATTTGAGGAGTATCAAGACCATAAACAAAAACATTCACACACAACAGGCAAGACAAAAGCACGGTTTCGCACCAACACGGTAACCCGCAGAGGCGGGCCCTGTTGTGCATAGCACAAACTAGCTTAGCCTTGTCCCACACCGCCTCGACACTGCGCAAGCGGTACAAACGAGGATCACGATTATACGATACGATATATTGATAGTCCAACATAAAATGAATAATTGTATAAACGCACAAAATGTATAGAAGCAATTCTTGCAACTAAAGTTTTAATGCTGAATTTTGAATCGTTTGCCCGTGCTATCAAATACTCAGTTAAAACCCATTTTTTTTAAATTAGATTCTAGTCTACAATCGGACAGTTATTCTCGATTCTTAAATGGAATTGCGATTCTAGAATAAAATTTTAATTTAGCGACGCTATAGGACCAATTCTTGTAACGGAAGCTCTGAATCGTTTGTAAATGCTATAAAATATCAAATTATGACGCAATTCTAGAAGAAAATTCCATTCTAGAATTGGACAGCTATTCTCGACTCTAAAATGAAATTCCGATTCTGGAATAGAATTTTAATGTAGCAACGCTATAGAACCAGTTGTTGTAACTAAAGTTTTAAGGCTGAATTCTGGATCGTTTGCCGGCTATCAAATACCCAGTTAAAACCCAATTTTAGAAGTAGATGTTAGTCTAGAATTGAGCAAGTATTATAAACTCTGAAATGGAATTGCAATTCTGAAATTGAATTTTAATCTAGCGACGCTATAGGACCAATTCTTGTAACAAAAGCTTACAATATAAACTCTGAATCCAGAGGTATTAAATACCCAATTAAGAGCCAATTTTAGAATCAGATTCAGATAATATAGACTAAGACAGCTATGCTCGATATTAAAATAAAATTCAGATTCTGAAATAGAATCTTCATCTAGCGACGCTTTAGAACCAATTCTTATAGCTAGAAATGTAATGCTGAATTCTGAATAGTTTGCTAGAACTATCAAATACCCTGTTTAAACTCAATTTAAGAATTTGATTTTAGTCTAGTATTGGACAGCTATTCTCGATTCTTAAATGGAATTCCGATTCTAAAATAAAATTCTTAATATAGAGGTGCAATTCTTGTAACTAAATTTGAATTCTGAACTCTGAATCGCTTGCCAATGATATCAATAGGTATGCAGTTATGGATTATAGATTCAGATTCAGTTTCAGAATTAGTGTCTATTCTAGAGTTGGGCAGCTGTTCACGATATTAAAATAAAATTCCAATTTTGAAAAAGAATTTTAGTCCAGTGACACTATAGAACCAATTCTTCTAACTAAAGTGTTAATGCTGAATCCTAAACCGTTTGCCAGTGCTACAAATACCCAGTTAAGAACCAATTTTGGAATGAGATTCTAGTCTACAATTAGACAGCTATTCATGGAATTGCGATTCCGGAATTGAAATGTTTGTATCTAATGTTGTAATGCAGAATTCTGAAAGGTTTTCCAAAGTTAGTGCCCAATTTTCAAATCGGATTCTAATCTAGACTGAGACAACTATTTTCAATATTAAAGTAAACTTCCGATTTCTAACAGTATTTTATTCTAGCGATGCTATACAACCAGTTCTTGTAACTAAAGTTTTAAGGTTGTATTCTGAATCGTTTGCCAGTGCTATCAAATACCAAGTTAAGACTCAATTTTAGAATTAGATATTAGTCTAGAATTCAACAGGTATTATAAATTCTGAAATGCAATTGCGATTTTGAAATTGAATTTTGATCTAGGGACGCTATAGGACCAGTTCTTGTAACTAAAGCATAAATTATAAAACTCTGGATCCTTTGCCATAGGTATTAAATACCCAATTAAACCCCAATTTAGGAATTAGATTCTAATATAGATTAGGACAACTATTCTCAATATTAAAATAAAATTCAGATTCTGAACCATAATCGATAACTAGCTATGCTATAGAACCAATTCTTATAACTAAAAATGTAATGCTGAATTCTGAATGGTTGATTAGAACTATCAAGTACCCAGTTAAAATTCAATTTTAGAATTTGATTTTAGTCTAGAATTGGACAGCTATTCTCGATTCTCAAATAAATTGCAATTCTAAAATAAAATTCTTAATCTAGAGGCGCTTTAAACCTATTTTTTGCAACTAAGTTTAAATTTTGGTCTCTGAATAGCTTGCCAATGATATCATATGTATAATTATGGATTCTAGATTCAGATCAGTTTCAGAATCAGTTTATATTCTAGAGTTGGGCATATTAAAACAAAATTTCGATTTTGAAACAGAATGTTAATCTAGTGACGCTATAGAACCAATTCTCGTAATTGAAGTATTAATCCTGAGTTCTGAATCGTTTGCCAGTGCTATCAAATACCCAGTTAAGACCCAATTTTGTAATCGGATGCTAGTCTAGAATTAGACAGCTATTCTCGATTCTCACATAGAATTACGATTCTGAAATATAATTTCAATTTAGCGACGCTGTGGGACCAATTCTTGTATCTAAAGGTGTAATGCTGAATTTTGAATGGTTTACCAAAGTTATTAAAGACCCAGTTAAGGTCCAATTTTCGAATAATATTCTAATCTAGACTGGGATAGCTGTTCTCAATATTAAAATATAATTCCGATTCCGAAACACACTTCTAATCTAGCGACGCTATAGAACCAATTCTCGTAATTAAAGTTTTAATGCTGAGTTCTGAATCGTTTGCCAGTGCTTCAAATACCCAGTTAAGACCCAATTTTGGAATGAGATTCTAGTCTAGAAGTAGACAGCTATTCTCGATTCTTACATGGAATTCCGGAACAAAATTTTAACCTAGTGATGCTATACATAGAACCAATTCTTGTATCGAAAGTTGTAATGCTGAATTCTGACTGGCGTTCCAAACTTATTAAATACCCAGTTAACACCCAATTTTCGAACCAGATTCTGATCTAGGCTGGGACAGCTATGCTCAATATTAATATAAAGTTCCGATTCCGAAACATAATTTTAATCTAGCTACGATATAGAACCAATTCTTGTAATTGAAGTTTTCATGCTGAGTTCTGAATTGTTTGCCAGTGTTACACCTACCCAGTTATGACCCAATTTTGTAATAAGATTCTAGGGTAGAATTAGGCAGCTATTCTCAATTCTCACGTGGAATTACGATTCTGAAATAGCATTTTAATCTAGCGCCGCTATAGAACCAATTCTTGTAACTAAAGTTTTAACTCTGCACTCTGAATAGTATCCCAATGCTCTAAGTAATTTCTAAGAGTGACACACCCCTCTTATTGTCTTGCTATAATAAACTTAATTATGCAGTTATAGCAATTTACTCCGTTAATTTAGACGATACTGGTTTCGCTGCAGGGTTTGCTACAAAAGGGTTGGAGGTACACTGTGTATAGAGTAATTACTGCTTACCTGTTGGATCTGCAGTTTCTAGGAACATATTCTTGCTGAATAGGTGTACAATATTCGAGCATGTAGCAGAAATATGAATTTTAGTAGACCGTAAATAAAAGCGGCACGCCCAGTGTTACACACTGTTAGGAACTGCTTTTCACTAGTTATAGGTTGGAGATTTAATAACAGCCGCGCGTTCATTAACATTCGCACGCACTCTAGCACTATGAAATATTCAATCTTCCCAATAATTAGTAGACTTGCGGTTGCAACTGATTGTGCGCGAATGTCAGTAGACAAGGACCTAATTGAAAATTCAGCTGAATAATTTCGAGAATGGGATAAATTGGCGCAGTAACAATCACTGAAATGGAATGAATATTCAAGAGAACATGATACATAAATTCCCTTTTTATTTTGTATTTTACATACAAACCGCCCGTATGTTTTGTTGTAATCAAGGAAAACATAAAAGCTTTCTGACTTGAAATTTGCTCGAGGGGTTAAATAAATGGGGCTATTAATTAAAACAGGCCCACCTTTACAATTATTTTTGATATTGTTTGCTTTTCATTTCTTCTTTAGGAAGCAGCCATTTAACAGTTCCCTGGGTAAATAATGCACGATTGTTGTTTGAAACTGAAAGGCTCTGAATTTGCAATTTGCTTGCTCACCCAACACGATTCTTGCGTTTAATACCGGAAAATGAGCCCCACCTGGTGGATCTATTACCCTTTTAGTAGTTACTCACTTTTATTATGTAGTCGTAATTAGCTTCATGTTTAATAAACACTCAGTGTCATGCACTTATTCCTGGGAGTATTAGCTGAAGATTCAGTAGTTTCCAACGCAAGCGCCGAAGAAGTATATAAAGACGGAAAAGGATTTTATATTAGTGCCACAGCTTGATCCGCCGTTTAATTAATTTTTGTCGAAATAAGGCGAGGGTGGCCAAAGGTTTCAAATAAAGAAACAAATACAGTTCTGCTGCTCTTTATAACGAGAAAACAATTTAGGGCTTGACACGGTAATTATTAGCCATCCGCAAATCTGTTTCTTAATTAGTTCTTTATTAATTCGACAAAAATTGGAAGAAGCGAAATCCAACTGCCACGTAAAAGCCAAAATATTAGTTTACAAAGGAGTTTTAACGATACAGAAGTGATTAACCTGGTAAAACGCAAACAAAACTTAGTAGCCCGAAGAGATAACTTCAATAGAAATAGTTTTCTATTGAAGATATCTCTTCGAGCTTAAACCCCGTCATCGTGGAATAAAATAATGCTGACGTTTCGCTAACCGTTGCAGGTAGAATTGTCAAAGCGTAAGGTATAAGGGTAAATAATGCTACCTGCAACGGTTAGCGAAACGTCAACAGCATTCAATTCCACAACGACGCGGTCTAAGCCCGGAGTGGTCATTGGACACAAACGGTGGAAGCCTGAAACTTCACCTTACTATTTCCATTATTTGGAATCTATATTTATTATTTTTCAAATGTCCATGGATATGAAATGTACAAATTTTGCGCTGGATTAATTCTAATTGGTACGTAAAATTCGAATTTTATTTCAAGCTATTATAAAAATATGAATGTTTTGACAGCTTCATGGTAACTAAACAAAATGTTTGTTTTGCATTTTAATTAACGGTATTTAATGCTCTCTGTTGTGTAAAACAACTTGAAAATTTTCAATGTACAAAGTTTAAAAATTGAGTGTTTCTGTAAAAAATTCTAATTTTAACATATTGTTGTTTCATTATTTAGCGTTCAATCAAAACTTATATTGTATTTTATGTAGATATACCAACGAAACGTAATCTCATTTGAACATTTTGTGTGTTGCTATTATTTAAACATTTATTTTATAATATTTTTCAGTTAGTGAGTTTTATCTGAGAATCCGAACAACGAAACCTTAGATATATTTCGACGCGTACGACGTCGATCGTTAACGGAAGTGTCTTAAGGTAACGTCATTGAATGTTTCCCACAGGTACTTAAAAACATGTCTGTAAATATTATGGTACTACAGTTGTTTGCAAACATTTAAACTATGCGCTAAAACGTTTTCAACATTTAAATAAAGATCAGTATATTCGAAATCATTTTATTGCAAACGTTTTATCAGTAACGTTATTTTTATTATGGAGATTTCACAGACCATTTAGGCCCATCGCTTTAGTGTGAGGCAAAGCTAAGTTAGTTTGTGATATGCACAACAGGGCCCGACCGCGTTGGTGCGTAACTATGCCTAACCTGCCTGGGGTGTGGTTTATTTTTGTGTATAGGATTTTGTTGCTCCTCTAGTGCGATTTTAACACATGGAGTGCCATTAATTTGATCTACAATGACAAATGGAGACCGGGGCCCAGTCAAGGAGTTAGAAAAATTTCCGACCTTGGAGTGATTCGAACCGAGAAGAATTTGGACTATTATACCCAAAGCTTGAATCTCTTACGACTGAGCCATCACCGCCTTAACAGTAACGTTATGAAAACGTTAAAATGAATGTTCAATATTAACGTTTTCATAAGGTTACTGATAAAACGTTTGCATTAAAATATTATTCTTTATGTAATCCACAGATATTTTTTAAAATACCTTTGCAGTGGACGATTGTCGATAACTTTTAATTTTTTATTGCTAGAGTTAAATGTTTCCATAAGCTTCTTCATTGTCTAAGCTATTAGCTGTATTTGCTTGACGCTTATGAGAAAAACGTTTCAGTCGCAACGTTATACAAACGGCTATTTGTATGTCTATTGCATTAGATATTATACGTGTAACGAATTATAACATCAAAAACATTTAAAACGTTGCATATAAATATATATATATATATATATATATATATATATATATGTATTGTTCATTAATAACCCAAGCTCGCCTGTAAAGTTCCAACCTGAATATTCAAGCTATTATGAAAAAGGTAAATTTTTTGCCATGCTAGCTAAACCAAATCTCTATTTTGTGCATATTGCGCCCTCAGAACCAACTTTAATCGCGTTCGATCTGCACTGTCAAAACTTATTTCGTATTTCATAATGTCAAAACGTTCCATGGATATGAAACGTACAAATTTCGTTGTCCATTAATTCTAAATGGTGCGTAAAATACTAATTTTAATGCAAGTTATTACAAAAATTTAATGTTTTGTCCGTTTCATTTTAGCTCCGTTTCGTATTTAATATTTTGAATAATTAGTACTCACATTTGGGTGTATTGTTCCGTCAGAACCAACTTGAAACTTCGAATTACAAAATTTAAAATCGGAGTGTTTGTATAATAAATTCTAATTTTAACATTTTTGTATTTCAAATACTTAGTGTTCAATTTGCACCATCAAAACTTATTTTGTATTTTATGCTGATAGGCCAGCGAAACGTAATCTTATTTGCACGCTTTCTCTCTTGCCAATATTTAAGAATATATTTTTCGGCTAGTGTGTTTTATCTGAGAATCAGGGCAACTTAAATGTTAGATATATTTCTCAATTTAAATACCTAACAGATACACAAAGGGAAGCGTCTCAGGGTAACGTTATTGGTGTTTCTCACAGGCACTTCCAAAAATGTCTGTAGAAATTATAGTACTACAATTATTTGCATACAACATTTTAAATATGAAGTAAGACGTTTTGAAAATATAAATAAATAACGGTATATGCTAAATCATTTTATTGCAAAATGTTTTATTAGTAATGTCATCAAAACATTAAAATGCATATTCAGAGAGAACGTTTTCATAACGTTACTCATAAAACGTTTTATCAGTAACATTATAAAAACATTAATATGTATATTCAGAAGGAACGTTTATATAACGTTCGGGATAAAACGTTTACATTAAAATACTACTCTTTATTTAATATTCACAGATATGTTTTGAAAAACGTTTCGCTTGCAACGTTATACAAACGGCTAATTGTAGTTTTACTTTACTAGTTATTATACGCGTTATGAATGACAGCATGTAAATGCGGCACCTCAACACATTTATCATACATTTTTGACATTTTAGCAAACAATGCTTAATGAATCTGCAATCTTTAACAAAACGTTTCAGAAACGATATACAAAAAACGGGTGTTTTGGGAACTGACCATCTAAAAAGATATTATATTTTAAAATATAATACAAATATTGTGCAGTATTCACAAAAATTGTCGGGTAAATTTTCAATTGTAATTCATGCAAGTACGAGAAAGGTAAATGCTTTACCACGCTAGCTAAACAAAATAAAATTTTGTATATTGAGTCGTCAGAAACAGCTTAAAACGCGTCTAATTTGCACTATCAGAACTTATTTCGTATTTCATACTATCAAAACGTTCCATGGATAAGAAATTTACAAATTTTGTGGTCAATTAATTTCAATAGGCAGGCAAAATTCGCATTTTAATTGAAGCTATTATATAAATATAAATGTTTTGCCAGCTTCATGTTAGCTACACAAAATCTTCATTTCGCATTTTCATTTGAAATATTTAGCGTTCGCATTTGCGTATATTGCGCCATCAAAACCAATTTCAAACTTTTCGAATTACGAAGATTAAAAATTTTCAGAAAATGTGGTTACCGTTTGTATTGTTGTGGATTTTGAAAAACGAGATTTCTGTTTGTATTGTTGTGGTATTTTGCTAGAAGGTGATTACCGCTTGTATTGTTGTGGATTTTGACAGAATGTGATTTCTGTTTGTATTGTTACAGTATTTTGCTAGAAGATGATTATTGTTTGCATTGTTGTTGTATGTATGGATAACTAAATATATAACTTGAACTCGAGCAAAACAAATATATTCAAGAATAATAATGTATTTACAAAAAAGGGTATTACAGCTTTCTTAAGCTACTTGCACGTTAAAGTTCTAGTAGGCGACTGCCATCCTAAAATTCTTAAAACTAAAACTTATTGCTAACGGTACTCGGAAAGCCGACGTGAGGGTGCAAGGCTTTGTTGACCAGGTACCTGCTGGAGGCGAACAAAGGGATGGGAATTTCTTAGAAACTACCATGTTGTTAGTTGTATTGTTGGGTAACAAGTCTATACCACCCCCTGAGCACTGTCGAATGACAAGTCTAGTTCGAGACCGCTGGTCATTGCAGAGTTACAAGGTTGATGACCTCTAAGTACCATGTTCTCAGTTGTATTGTTGGGTAACAAGCCTATACCACCCCCTGAGCACTGCCGTATGACAAGTCTAGTTTGAGGTCGCTGGGCATTAGAGAATGACAAGATTGGCGGCCTCTGAGTAGTATGTGGTTAATTGTATTGTTAAGTAGCAAGCCTATAGTACCCCTGAGCATTGCCGAATGACAGGTTTAGCTTGAAAGCTCTGAGCATTGCAGAGGGACAAAGTGAGTGACCTCGGAGTACCATGCTCTGAATTCTATTGTTGGGTAACAAGCCTATAGTACCCCCTG
>JABXWE010017436.1:0-19182 GCA_014611495.1 Limonius californicus
TGCTAAAAACCTTCTCTGGAATTTCTGTCGTTCGGATTCGACGTTAAACTGTAGGTCCCCCGTGTTTCTACCTTAGCGCTGAGGAGAAACACGTGGCAGAGAAGAGGCCGATGCCCAGCAGTGGGACGGAAAGGCTGTTGATGATGAAGGGATTAAACCTTATATTACTGAACTCGCAAAAAAGAGTCCTCTCGATATATCTTAAAATATATAAGGTATTCTATTTAAAATAAAAAATTGATATAATTTCCGGCTAAACCGGAAGTCCTTCTAATATATAAATTCATTGTATCCGCCATATATCGGAACCTTCATGTAGAAAATTTTGTTGAAATCGTGGTTGCCGTAATAGAAATTTCAATGTTCCCTACTTCCTTACCGCCCAATTCTGTATAAAACTAATAATAGCAAGGGATTCGACGTGCGCTCTTTATACATGTTAATACTTTTAAACCGTGGCAAACAAAAGGGTCTTGAAAACATGTTTTAACTAGACTTTGTTTTTTTAGAATCAGGTAAACCCATAAAACGTAGTTGTAAATAGTTAGTGGAAAAGGAAAGATGAGGGGTGGGGGAAAAATCAAACGCGTATGGTTAAGATTAAAACAATTAGTCAAATGAACAACTTCAAACAAATTTAAAGTTGAAATCGTTGGCGGCAATTTTAAAAGTTATAGTTGCTAATACATTTGACGTTTAAAAATAAGGTTATGTTATGCAACCCCCGTGTATGTATGCATTAGAATGAGGTGCAAGCTACTAGTTAAAATGCAAAATATGTCGTACAAATACCTTCAAAATATAGGAAATACTACGTCTATACCTTAAATGCAATTTAAAATACAAAATGGATATTCACAAACCTTAACACAGTTACTTTAGAAGGAAATTAGAAAGATTAAACATCTATTTAGTTATTTATTAAACATTTTTTGACTACAACTAATTTAATTAATTTAATGCAAAATACATTTAAATATTAATCACTTTCATCACTATAATCCGAACTAGAATCACTTATTTACATGAATTACAATTTCATTAGCCTTTACATCTAACATCTTTTCACGTTCGTCTTCGGTATGACGTATACACTTTTTTCACGCCGTAGGAGTACATTGATGCAGTGATTCCATCCACATTGCCCTGATCTTGTTATCACCATAACCATCTCTGCCAATATGGATACTTTAATAGCGTTTTGTATGCGTCCATATCATTTCGATGGCATGAAACTCACTGTTGTATGGTGGTAAACGTAGAACTTCATGTCCACAACTTCTTAATAATTTATCAACCACGTAACGTTTTTCCATAGAGAATATAATTTGCAGTTACCCAAGCTGCAATATTAGGCTTTGTCCAAGCTGATTATGGCATCTTTTCAATTAAAGTTGAATGATAATGAAGCATTATCCATAATGATTAATGAAGGTTCCTCTAAATAATTTATCAAATGTGTAGGTAATAACTTCTAAAACATCTTTTTTTGCGATTTGGATGCAATTAATAACGATGCATTTTCTACAAAAACCGATTTAGAGCCAGCGTGAACAACTGTTAGGTAAAGGTTTTTGCCTACTGTGATTATTACTTGAATGTGCGCTCAACAGATAAATATTTGTTAAAAATACTCGTAACAACTCTCGGCTCTATAACAGTTGGGAAGAATTATAAAAGTTCGAAGGAAGGGCCCTGGGGTGGAGCGTTGAGAGGGGTCAGCAGCAGCAGTCTACGTAGGGCAGTGTTGGTGGCCAGGCGTAAGCTTGCATATTTTTGACATAATAGCTAATTAATAGTGTTTGCGAACCCACTAACTGATTGCGATGCGATTATGCTCTAAGCTGAGGTAAGGTGCGAGATTAGTGTTATCGCGTATGTGATTATATTATAAAGATGGGCTGCAATGGCAATGCCAGCGGATATAAGCAGTGGAGTTCCTGGCTAGATTATGGTTTATATTCCATGAAGTGTTATATGTGTTTACTCGAATGGTTACATGTTATCTACTTATTATTATATATGGTTTATATCCCGTGAAGCGTCATATTTATTTACCCAAATGGTTACGTATTATCTACTTGCTATTATATGTGGTTTACAAGCATTGAGTCCTATTATGGTTGTTATACAAGATTGGTGTGTCTATGTAAGTAGTTGTTGGAAACAGTAACGTAGTGAATATGGGTAGCTATATTAGTGTGGCATGATTAATCATTATTCCCCTAGCAATGATTCGGGAGGTAGTCAGTCGCCAGCAGTTACATCGTAATTGTGCTTGCGTCGAACTATTATTATTATTATTATTAGTATTATGAAGTGTTTTTTAGTTTAATCATGGTGTTCTTGTAAATGAACTTTTTCTACAACCCTTCAGATTTTTGCATTTTTGAAATCTTATGAGGTAAGTGTATTTTGCTTTTTCTGAATACGCGAAATATTTTATATGTTATTTTAGTCTGAAGATGAACCCCAGTGGGTTCGAAAACGTTAACGTTACCTATTCATACCTGTAACAACATTAAATCTATTTTGTGGGATTCGACTGTTTTTTTCATCGACATATCTACCTTATCCCATTATGAAGTCTATGGACATTAACGAGTTTATTAGTATTATTATTATTATGGATGCAACATTATTAAAGTCAGGATGGCATTGACTGACTTTTACGCGGGGGTGTGGAATCTAATAATACACTCCTCTTCGCATGTGGAGCTGAGGGGGACCCCCCCCGTGACTCCTGTGATGACTGTGGCCACAGCAGCTAGCCCGTAAATGAGCATTCGAGTCACAATCCAGGGACAGGGGGCTGGAGGACTCTCGGTGAGTACAACTGCCCAACGTTTATTGACAGATCAGTAAGTCTGTGTTTTATTATCTGCTGCATGTCACCTGCCTGTCGCCGCCAGAGAGTTCGGATTGCATCCGCTGTTTGTTTACCCAGGAACTGCATAAATGAAATGCAGAAGCGCTGCAACCATATTTAATTTTGAAATTCAGTAGTTTATTTTCGCGCTTCCGTTGTGTCGACCCTAACACAACAATGAAACGTCTATCGTAACCTTCGGGTTTTCTTACACTCCATATGTTTCAATTCTGACATGCTCTTCCAGGATTCCCTATAGAAAAAATCACGTTTCATCCATGAAAACCACTTGTCGTGGAAGTGGTGGAGACAAATTTTCAATATAACCTCTTAAAAATTGGAGACGCCATGTTGGCAGTGGTTGTTTTTTCATTCAAAGCTACTCGATTGTTATCCTTCGTTAAGGCAAACCCAATTTTATGCAGAACACGATTTAAGTTAGTGTTGCTCAGAAATATGTAGTACTGTTTAAATTCACCATTAATGTTAACACGTTGTTCCATAAGAAAACACAACGATGAAATTACATCACTGAAAATTTTACTTATTGAACTGACTTTTTGGGTACATGTTGTACAGTGTCTCTCTTACTACCATTTTTGAAGAATCTGGCAAATCTTCAATTTTGATCTTCTTCTCCGTCGATTCTTTCCTGGGCTGGACAATATCGAATTGTGTTGACTGCGAGATCTTATCCTCTGCACTGATGAAAGGCTAATACCCATAACAACTGCTACACTATACCAAAGAACACATTGTAATAAACTAACGACAATTTAATAAAATTTGTACACTGGATACTGGTAGTAAGGGGGTACGATTAATTTTCTCCCTTCCAAAGTAATCCAACACATTACAAATCAGTTGTGCTTGAGAGCGCAGTGCCTTGCTTGCACTAATTGCTATCACACATTCAACAACAGAAAAATTAGTTATGTAAAAAACTGTTTTTAAACGAAAATATTGAAGCAAATAAACAGAGGTGATTAGTAAACGACCTGTCAACAAGTCAAACTATGATAGCGACTGTCTAAGTCTGACTAGGTTAGTACCTACTATATTAGTCAAATGCGCCTAACATATTGATGAGTTTCTATCTTTGTTTTATTTATTGCTTACTATAGGCCCGATAAAAATAAATTGATGGAAAGGCCAAATATATAGATTATTTAGGAATTTTTAGGAATTCCAGCATGTAGTTCTCAAAAAAAGCGAAAAGGTCGAGGAAGCAAGACGATCAGTGCAAGTTTAATTTTGATTGAACAGCATTTCTGTGTTCAGAAGCGTGTCTGTTTTGGTTGTTTGTGTTAGAGCGAGTGAGAATGCCGTCCCAAGCGGGCCGTTCCGGTTCCTGCCTACACTGTTGCTCGCAGCTAAACTCGCATCCCGGCCCCAAACCCCTACGACGAACTCTATTGCCCTGTTCCCTTTACTAGCCCACTCAGCCCTGCCATGTTGTCCCATTCCCTTTACGACAGCTCTGCTTCGGAAACACTGGGACCGCAGCCGAATACCCCGACCATGAAAAATTTAATCTAGAATCCCCGTCCTTGTTGAAACTGTCGCATCGAGTCGTGTCCAATTTCTGCATCCGTTAGCTATCAAGTGGTGTCCAGGCCCGTTGGGGAACGCGGCCTCTCTGCGCTCTGCATCACAATATGCGACAACTGTCATGAAATGTCCTCCCTTACGCTGAAAGCGAAATATTCTGACAGTTTAATTGCAAGTTCATGTTCATGTTTTGAAAGCCTTCTGTTATATTCTGGGCCAGAATGTTTCGCTTCAAATATAAATTGTTTACACTTTTTCTATATTATAACATTTGTCAGCGAACTTGGTTATCAACAGGTTTGTTTGTGATCTCATACTGAAATGAAAATCTTACAAAATTGAGACTAAACGAATGGGAAGAAATCTTAATATTTGCGATCTTAAAATCTCTCTGCGAAGTTCTTTGAGAGCATGGTGAAGTTCTCTTCTAAGCCTGTGGAGTTGGTGTACAGTAATATGCACAAACATAGAGGACCTACTGTACATTTCTGACTCCGCGAGAAACGTTTTGCACGTCGTCGCCAGAGAAGGTGCTTTTGGCAGAAGTGGCTGGGTGGTTTTTCATTGCCATTTGAGGGAAAGCATTTTAAACTAGGGCGCCTAAATTACTTCAGACTTATTTAATCATCCAAGAACATCCAAACGCAAAAATAATTTATTTCTAATTGACTTGTTATTGATAAGGAAGTTAAATATACACAATGAATTTTAAAAGTGTTATTTAGAATTGATAAGAACAAGTGTGTTATCTAACATTTCCATTACATCTCGAGTGTATGTGTGAATTAAAGCCATCTCTTGTGTACATGTGAAAGCTATCAATTCACAAACACTATTTTTCTGTTTATAGAAATCAGTTTTAGCAGCACTTAAAATTTTTCAGAATGTAAAAATATTTTAAGGATTTAAAATATTGAACAAATTTTTTAAATGTGAAACAAATAGACGTTGGTTTTACGCTAAAGAAATATTTGTAAATACTTTTTTGTAATGATAAAGTAAATACTGGGCCAAAGGCAACTCCATGATTCCCATTCCACCCAGTTTATCCCCGTTCAACACATTTCGTGAGATTCACCGGCTAAACATGACCCACTGTGCCCCAACTATCACTAAGACACCACAAACACCCTAATACCAGAAAATGAAAAATACTGCTGTATTTTGATCAATAGACTGTTATTGACCGGCAATACCAGGTTTTATGATGAAAATTTAAAATTATATACAGTCGAACTTAGCTATAACGAAATCTATGGGACTCCAAATATTTGCGTGTTATCTCTATTACAAGTAATAATACGGCATCCTTAAAAAATTATGGCACTTCTTTTTAGAGTGCTTTGTCTTTTACGAAACGTAGCGATGTTTTCTGTTATGTATATGTTGAGCGTTTTAAAATACCACAGACAAAGAGGACCTACAGCTTAACGTGAGTTCCGAACCACGGGAAAACATTGCTGCTATGTATAATATTGCATTGCGAGTTAAATATTCGATATTGGTAATTGAACCCCAGAACTTCAGCGTAGAAGTCTAAAGCGATGCCCACGACCACCCTATTTACGGTACTAAAACTTATTATATTTATTAGTAGCGATATATCAAGAGATCCAAAAAAAGCTGATTCTCAGCGGGCTGTGGAATGAAAAGTCACGTCTTTACTAAACTAAAGGAATGTTTATGATGTCAGATAAATCAGTTATCTTTTTTTGATACGAATCTGACAGATTGTTAAAATGATTTTTAATATATTTCAAAGAGCATTCATGATTGAATCTTACTTGCGGAACGGCTTTCAAGTTGACGGAGAATGGACTTATTCGATTTCTCCCTGTTTTGTGGAATTCCGAGAGAGGTATCCCAATGAAATTATTACATACCGCTTTGCTTTGGTTAAGAATTTAGTCAGCAATTTTCGAGAAACTGGGAAGTGTTGGAAGGAAAGAATGGTCTGGTAGGCTAAAGAAGATAGTACCTGCTTTAATTGAAACTGTAAGACAACGAATTGACGAGGCTCCGAAAACACCAATTAGACATTTATGCTAGCAAGTTGATGATTTAAGTTACGGTACATGCCACAGAATATTGAGACCAGCTTTGCATTTGCATCCTTACCGATTTATTTCCGTTCAGAAGCTTTTCGAACATGATTATCCAAAAAGAGTTCAGTTTTGTGGTTGGTTTTTGGATAATCTAAATGAAGAGCAGTTAAATTTAACCTTTTTTTATCGACGAAGCCTGGTTTTACCTTAATGGGTATGTTAATTCACAGAATATGAGGATTTGGGGTAGCGAGAAAGAAAATAGGAGTCTGGGTTGGAATGAGTCGTCATAGGTTAGTTGGGCCAATATTTTTCGAAGGCACGTTAACTGCAGCAAGGCACAGGAACGAATGATTGCAACCTTTCTTAAATGAACTTCACGATGATGAGCTACGGGATGGTTTTCTGCAACAGGATGGCGCAACAGCTCATGCAGCTGCAAATACAATTAATTTTAACGCGAATATTTTGATGACCGAATCATTAGTAGGAATACTGCAACACCCTGGTCCCCTCGCTCTTGTGATATTACTGTTTTGGACGTTTTTCTATGGCCCTATTTGAAAAACACCTTTTAAAAACTCCTGTTAATGATTTAAACAAACTGAGACTTAGAATTGAAGAAAACTGTCAAGAAATTAACAACTCACCTCAATTATTACAAAATGTTTTTGAAGGTATGAGAAGACGAGTTCAGAAATGTTTGGAGGAAGAAGATAGACATTTTCAACATTTGTTGTGATCATTACATTAGTTCAGGTTTATTAATTTCTTTTACGGTTGCTCAATAAAAGATTTCTGCTTTTTTTGCTCCTAAAAATGACGTTTCATTATTATTTAATTCCAGCTAACACAACCTAACCTGAAATTGACATTATAAACATTCTTTTAGTCTAGAAAGACGTAACTTTTCATTCCGCAGCCCGCTGGGGATCAGCTTTTTTTGGATCTCTTGATATGTATTTGTACATAGAAAGTGTAAAACTCTTAAAATAAACATTATTAAATTATAACGAGTAAGTTCTTTTTTGAATTTCAATGTGTGACAGATATTTTTAGGTAAACGTTTTTACAGGAAGCTTTTCTGAGTAACAACCTAGATACGAAAAACTTCTTTTAATTGTTGCTTGGTATTCGCAGAACGAGCAGTTGCCGTAAGCTGGAAACACCATACAGTAAACGTTGCAAATCGAAACTTTTACTCGGGAAAAGCTGGTTATAACGAAGATCTCGTTGAATCTCAGCTCGTCTTAAAAGAAAATGTACATATTTTTGAAAAAGAAGCAGATTTAAATTTAATACTCTCATAACCAGTTCAAAGGATGCGTTAAGCGTTACTTCGTAGAAGTAATTGTTCCTGTTCATTTTGCTTTCAGAGTCTGAAAAGTAATGGTGAGGTTCTACAGACCATGAAGGAGTTTAGCTTGTAAGTCGGAAGGTCGGAGCTCCCGTAGCCTTGCTCTCACACCTGGTTGGCGCGTGCCAAATTAATGACACGTGGTGATGTGGTGGGCATCACGCATTCTGCAACCGCAATATTACCTCTTGTTAATTTGAACCCAGTGACCGAATTATTTAAAGCGACTGGGAAGGCCGCCCGCCGGACATCGAGTCGGCGGTTTATCCTCCGCACCGGAGTCAGCTAGCAAAAAAATAACAAAATTTAGTTTATAAAGAGAGAATAAATTGTAATATAACTAGTCAATATTTATTGTTTCTAACCTTACTTTTTCAAAATACTATTAATTAATAAGCACAAGCAATATTATTAATAATTCATGAAACAGTAAACAACATGTAAAGTAATTAGATTTCTATTGTTAACTTGGACTATTTACAGGTTTTCCTCAGCTAAAGTAGTTTTACATAGGTAGGTCAAGTTCAGCAGTTCCTACTGAAGATGTCAACTAAGTTACCGCAATACGTATGTAGGTGATCTAAATAGTGTGTTGGTAAGGGGTTTTCTCAAGGTTCTTTATAGTTGAACCATGGTCTCCGTTCAAACCATCTTCAAGATAACTGGTCATATTGAAAAAATCTGCTTACAACAGTAGATAATCCATTTATTTAGTAAAAGTTATCTTGAGGTTTTAGATAATGGTGATCAGAATTGGAGCACAATTCAACAAATTTGGATACGTTAGAGATCTACCTCAACTGGATCGGTTATTAAAAAGTCAATTTGTGCATGTGTGTATTGCTGGTGGAAGTGAACTATCTGCAATTAACACTTTCATAACTGGCGAAATATCTTAATTTACTAAAACCATTACATTTTGCTTTTTCAAATTATTGAAAATTTAAAGTTAATTAATTACTAAATTATTGTAGTAATTGATTACGTAACTTGTAAGCCTTAATCGAAATGATATTTACGTAAGTACTCTCTCAATACTGAAAAATAAACAATATACAGGTGTTTCAAAATTAACGCCCTTGGGATTTGATTCAGAGGGCTAAAGCAATTCGAAATTTAAGAGAGGAAACGTTTCCGATTGTCTTTCGTTATCGAGTTATTGATAAAACCGAAAATTTAAATAACACGTTTTAAAAAATATATTAGCAAAAAAGGTATTGTCCACTCTGTTGTCACAAAATGTGTTCAAATCCTCCTACTTTAAGGCAAACAATTGCACGATTTATCATGGAAGCACTTTTTTGTTTATTGATGCCTCAGCAGCGTTAATATGAGCTACGATATCTTCAGGATTTATAAGTTTGTGGTAAACGTTTAATTTCAAGTGGCCCCAAAATACGAAATCTAACGGATTCAGATCCGATGGTCTAGGAGGCCATGGTATGGGACCACCTCTTCCAATCCATCTGTCAGGGAAATTTTCATTCAGGAAATTTCTCACTTGTATTCCGTAGTGTGACGGTGCACCATCATGTTGGAACGAATAATTTTATCTACTGCTCAGATTATAAGTATTTATGATACCCATCTCAGATTAATGTGGATTAATCAGTTAATAAAATCTTTGCACAGAAATGTGGATCATTGGTACCCTTATGCAACAACCGTCTACAAAATTTTACTTGAAGCTTTCAACCCCTGTCATGCAAATTTTAAACTTTTCGAGGCTCAAATGGACGCAAACTATTTCTTCTTGTATAATGTGTAAATTGTATTTTTTTGGAAATGAGTTTGGGACGACACAATTCGAAAGCTTGTACTTGGTTTCACCTCAACGAATTCAAGAACTTGCCCTTCTTGATTGACGCTGTAGGTTGACGTCCTGCCTGATTTTTTCGAGGATCTGTTTTAGTAATCTTCTGGCTTATAGTTTTTACAGAAAAGTGCCGACGATTTGGAAACTTTTCCATGTATGCCTTAGCTGCGCAAGTGGCATTGTCATCACACGCACCAAATACTTTCACTAGATCGATGTATTCTCGTTTAGAATAGTATCGTTCCATTTGAAACACAAAAAGCAAAAGAAAATGACAATAATGATACGTACCAATATATCAATATCACAGAATGATTCAGCAATTTTTAACGTCATCACAGCCAACTAATTGAATTATATTTCCCAACTAATTGGAGCGATCATGCGATAAAACTTATTATTTACTTTTTTATGAATAACTCTACAGGGAAGGCCAATTGGAAAAAATTATAGTCTTAATTTTCGATTTGTTTTAGCCCCCTGACTCAAATCCCAAAAGCACGGTACTCAACTTTGAGACATCTTGTATAAAATGTTGCTTTGGATTCCCATATTTGTTAAAACGATCACGAATGAAAATCTGCTTTTCTAGGAGTTTGATTTGAGGTTCTTCGACGTCTTGTAGAGATTATATGCTATTTTAGAAAGACAGCATAAATAAAACAAGAAATTCTATTTGAAAAACACTATAACATACTTACTTTATATTGTCTTCTTATAAGCACAATAACAATACATCCGTGTAAAAACGTTTATTCACGTTTTTCCCCAACAGGGTGAAAGACCCGTGAATTTCAAGTGTCCCGGGGCCCGCTAAAGCTCTCGAGGGCAAGGGCTCCTCAATTACCCCCTTGTAGTGACACTCAAGTATGAATGTCAAAGAATTCCACCAAACCAAGTGGTATTTTAAAGAATTTATTTCATTTTTTAGTTCAATCTGTGACTTCTATTTATGAAAACTGGAAAATGTAGTAATTAACTCTGTTTACATTGTAAGGTAATTTCAAACTAGCATTTTACTGTCCTGCAAATAGTATTTTAAGTGTTTTATTGCCAGTTTTCAGACCTTTGAATTTATTTGAATAACTTGTAAATTATACGGATTATAAACAAAAGAAATTGTAAAATGGGGGAATTTAAGTGTACTTTATTCAGGAAAAAACAGTCAAAATTTGAAATAGAGGAAAAATCGTAATCACACAACAACACTAACACAACTAATAAAGATACTCCGAATCAGTTAATGTAAATTGTTTCAGTATTTAAAATAATGTACATCAGTAAATTTTTTTAAAGGTATTTTAGCAATTTGTTTAAATAAATAAAAACCAAAGTAGTTACGTTGGATGTACTAAGAAACTAAATGAAACTATTTACTAAAGAATATGATGCAGTTTTGTAATAGGTAGAGACACTATATTTATTTCTTATAATTTAAACAGAAAAACTGAGAGAAACCCAAGATAGCCTAAAAATATGTTCATATAACAATAAATCAACAAGAAAAATAAATTAAATAATAATAGAAAGAAAAACACTAATTAATTACGTAATAAATGTTCAAGCTGCCGTTCACCTTACTGTTCACGTAAGTCAATCCACCGTAAAAAACGATTTCTAACATGAGTTAGCATTCGTGGGGTGATTGACCTACATGATTCAATAATTCTTTCACGTAAATCTTCTTCAATTTCTACTGGAGATTCGTAAACGTCGTTTTCTACTTTACCCCACAAAAAGAAATCTAAGGGAGTCAAGTTCGGAGTACGTGGAGGCCAAGGATACATTGCACTTCTTGCAATTAATCTGTAGTGGAAAGTTTCATCTTGGTAGTTTCTTACAATTATATGGAAGTGGGCAAGTGCTTTACCATTTTAAAACCATATACGCTTTCTAACATAAAGAGGAACGTCTTCTAAAAGTTGAGGTAATCCATTTTCTAAAAAACCGTTAATACATTTCTTCATTCAAAGAATTGGGGATCAACGATACCACACCACATATACAGGGTGTCCATTAAATACCTTAAAAGCTTCAGGTAGCACTCTTCTGTAAGAAATACAGTCCTCAAAAACACTAACACGAACTTCCTATAGTGCTTAGTTTCCTCACAAGAGACACTTAAAGAATATTATACTTGGCAACGTTGACGATGTCTTTGCATTTATGGAGAATTTAATTAGTAGGCCGACATTACATTACGTCCCGATAAGTAAATCAAAGATTTTGACAAATGTCAAAAAACAAATTTTCTACTTTTCATCACAATACCATGGCCTTGCACTGTTGTCAAATGTAGTATTTATGAAATTTATCATTTTTAACAGTACTTCCAGAAGAGCAACTAGAGCGTCAACTCAATATACATAATCAAGTGGCAGTCAGTCACTTATCGGCAGATACGTGCAACTTTAAAGTTCTCGTTATTGTTACCATGAAATTCTGTTTTAAAGATATGAACTTTAACACTCTCGTACAAGAAAACTAAGCTCCAAATACCTACTTTTTTTTGAAGATTTGTATTAAGCATTCATAAAGGAAAAATTCTACCTGAAGTTTTTAAGGCATTTAAAGGACACCCTGTATACAGTAAAAATTCTATGAAAGTGTGCTTGCCGAATACAATGTGGGTTATCTTGTAAATTGAAATGGCAATTCTGCCTGCTTACACACCCATTGTTACTAAACGTTGCTTCGTCAGAAAATAGATTATTTCTTAAAAAAAGTGGATCAGTGGTAACTTCATTTCTTAAAAATTTGCCGCAATTCACTGGACGTGGGTAATCATCGTCAGTAAGGTGTTGCTTTACTGTGCCGTGGTAGGAATGAAATCGGTTTGCTTCTAAAATATTAAATACTGAACTTTTGCTAAAGCCTACAGTTCTTGCACCTGATCGTTGGCTTATACGGGAATTTTGTCCTTTCCCTCGGGGCCCGCCTACCCTTCGTTCCGGAGACAATTCAGTCTATAAGGCTATAAGGTTATCTTACGTCCTTGTACAAAAGTGTACAAGTCACTCACGGGGTGTGTATTAAAGTCTTCCCGTTCGATGTACGGCTGCCCGAATATGCGTTGTTTTTTACTAGTCAGTGAATCGCAGCTGCATAGAATATGCATTGCGATTTCCGGTGCCTCACTGCAGAGTCTGCATGTGGGATTCTCATAAAATTCCTTGATCATCCTGAGGTGCTCCTTGACAGTCGCGTGTCCTGTTAGGAAGCCCATAAGAATTCTTAGCTGTGTCCTGCTTAAGATAAGCAGTTCTGTGGGTCTGTCTAGGTGCTAGGTTCTTTAATAAATGCCTTGGTATGGGTTAACCCTAGTCTGTTGGTTCAGTAAAATTTGTGTTGGTTGCAAATCCATTCGCTGATAAAGCGACAGATTGTATTTATTGATACTCCCAATGCAGATTCAGAACCGTAGTAGGGCCCTGTTGACCCCTGCCTTGCTAGTTTATCCGCATCCGCTTTTTCATTGCCATTGATCCCGGAGTGACCCGGAATCCAGAGCAATCTTACAATGTTCAGCCCTGTCAGGTCAATAAGTTCGGACGGCTTGGCTGTCTCATAGAATATAGATACGCCTGCCTGCGTAGACCCTTCTATTGTTTTCTCGCGTACATTGTAGTATCGCGTGTATTTCCGTTTGAAAAACGGAGGCGTGCCTGCCAAGTGGACAGCAAAGACTTTGCCTTGGCTTTACAACATTTATTCTTGATCCAGGTCCTGCCTCAATTTTTGAGTTGTGCGTGTACCAGATTCGGCTTCCAGGAGGAAAGTCCTATCCTGGTGCACCCCACTCTATTAGATCCTGTATTATTACCGCGAAGAGTGAAGCTGTTAGGTGTTTTGACCTCATATGGTCCGTTCTCATGTCAAACATAAGACCTCCAATGCTGTAAATTAGCTTCGTGTGTTTTGTTTCTGCACGTAGATTGTACTGTGACCTCAGCGATCTATATAGTACTGATCTAGCCTCCCCCTAATCACCAGATGCAGGGTGGGAGGTAGAGGAGAGATTCCATTGCAGCGGTGGGCATTGTTCTCATTGCCTTCCGTGATGCCCAGATAGGCAAGTTTTTGAATTTTGACTAAGGCCTACAGTTCTTGCAACTGCTCGTTGGCTTTACCAGTAACTGATTCGATGACTGCCCCTTTAGCTTCTACAGTTGTGACGTGTGGTTGTATCACCTTGAGCTTGGAAAACCGTCCATATTGCCTCAAATTTCTTTTCAAACGTTTAAAGGCATTATGTGCGGGGTATCTTTGTGCGCATTGTTGTACTGCTAAGTCCGCCGCCCCTACGCATTCTCCCAAAATTAACATCATATTCGTTTTCTCCCTATCAGAATACGTTGAAACTGATTGTTATAACCACAAGAATCTATACAAATTAATAATTTTGTACAGAAGTCTCTTAAGTTTTGATAAAATAGTAGTTGATATTTGCCTGTCCGAAGGACTCTTGATGTAAGAAAAATATTTTTTAAAACTTAAAAGAAAAGATAACTATGCATTTCATGCACATGTGAGAGGTGTAGCCTACCTGTTTGTTACAAGATACAATGATCTCACTGTATAGATATGTATTATTGCAACACACACACAATGAGACTTGGCGGAAAGTTTTTTTTTTTCTAAATTATATATTGGGCATTACAATCTACTCTTAACATTAGAGTAGTAAGTAAATGTTATGTGGTTTTATGTGACATGCGGGGATCTAGCTATCGCTACTCTCTTACCTACTAGTTTGTTCTTATACGCACTTGACAGTCTCTGAATTTCGCTGGCTAAGTATGGAAGTCATTGTGGAGAGTTTTGTTATTAATGTACTAAGAGGCGTTAGCCACCATGCGAAGTGTCTTAGATTGAAATCTCTGTAGTATTTTGGTGTGTGAAGCCTTTGCGCAACCCCGCAGCTGAATCCCATATGACCATGTAGTTTTTAATATAACTTTGGGTACTTTTGTACTGCAAGTTAGTTTCTTTTTGAGGTGCATACCAAGGGATTTTATTTAAGTCTTTATCGGTATTCGAACGTTGTTGCTTCTGGTTTGCGGGCATACATACGTCTGTTAGTAAATATAACTTGAGCTGATGTTTTGGCGTTGACCGTTGTTTTTCATATGGTGAACCAGTTTTGTAATAGGTTGAGGTGGTTTTGTAGGTGTCCTGCTGCTATCTACGGTATTTCGTGTACTGACAGAAGAACTGTATCGTTCGCGAACATGACGTTCGTAGCGTTTTCAATGTTGGTGGTGTATGGAAGGTATATACCAAGTACAGCACCGGCCCCAGTACGCTGACTTTTGGTACTGCATAGGTGGTGGTTTGGTGGTAGTCTCTCCATTATTTGGGTTATAATCTGGTCACTTTGGTGTATTATCGAATAAAATTTTCTAAATCCCAACTGGTAAGATGCGATTATTTGTTCTGTCAACCGCTTCCTTAATTCTTTTCAGTAGGATTTTTTCAAATACCTTGGACATTAGCGGCTTATTGATCTGTAGTATGGAGGAAGTATTGGCGGTTTTCCAGGCTTCGCAATTATAATTATTTGAGCATATCTTCATTATACAAGAAAATAGCATAGTCTTAAAGTATCAGTGTATATAGCAGTGAGCAGCACTGTAGCTTTTCTAGGAAGATTTTGCAGGATCTCTTCTACTATCAAGTCATAGCCAGGAGCTTTACAAGCATTGATAAGTTTGATTTGTTGACGAACTTCAGCTGGTGAGAACGATCCGATTGACAGCGACAATTGACATGGAGCATTAAGGAAAACTTCAATTTCGTTCTCATCATTATTCTGTTGGGGTTGTGGCGTCGTGAAGACGTTTGCGGGGTGTTTAGTGTGTGTCTGGTTAACCCTATCCGCCGGATTTTTTGATTGCCGGAATTGCTACGATGCTACGTCATAAATTTCAACTGTACGATATCATTCACTTTCCGTGTTAGTTATTTAATGTACAATAACCGATCTGCTTTTAAGTGGATTATAGGTAAGTTAGTATGATTGCTTTTGAAATGAATTAGTTTGAAGTCATTGTTATCACTTCGAAATTTGGAGGTAAACGTATAATTATTATTAAGTTTCCATGTTTTTGCAATATATACAACTAAAATATTTAAGGGGATGCTAAACCCACGTGAGATTTACAAATGAAATATTTTACATCAGTAAACCATTATATTCGTTTCCTTGTTCTTTCTGGATCTTATGGCCGTCTACCTGATTGATGGAAAGCAAAACGCAGCCAATGTAAAAGGCTATATGTATAATAGACGAGAAGAGAAACTGGAAGCCTTAGGATTGTTCTAATTGTAGGAAAATTAGACAAATCTTGAGATTGGGGTTATATGCGTTATGTCGTGAAAGGACGGTAGTTTGTAATAAGGTGAAAAAATTCACTAAATTAAGTACTAATATAGGTATCATGAACGTAGGTTTGTTTTAGCGTATTTTTTTCTACTTATAGCAAATTCTTATGCTCCGTTCTATGATCTTTTCGATTATTTCAATATTGGATATGTTGTCTACTAGTTAAAAACTATACGTGGAAAAGTCCACTATTAACGTAGTTACGGCGACAGTCTTCTTCTTCTGTTGGCTCTACGGTCCTTGGCCTGCTCAATGACCTTCTTCCATTCTTCTCTATCTAGTGCCTTTCTTCTCCAAGTTTTTATTCTCAGCTCTTTTAGGTCATTTTCTACATCTTCGCTTTATCTCGTTTTTTCCTACCCTCTGGTTTTCTTTCGTACGCCATTTTTGGGGTTCTATCCTTTCTCATTCTTGTTAGGTGGCTCAGCCATTTTAGTCTTTGTGTCTTTATCGTCGTTACTATATCTGGGTCTTCATATAAGTTTTTTAATTCGTAGTCCATTCTTGGTCTTCAGTCCTCGCCTTCTTTTATTGGTCCGTATATATATTCGTCTTAGTATTTTTCTTTCAAAGATGCATAGGTTTTTCTGATCTTCCCTTTTTAATATCCACGTTTCGCTTTCGTATGTCACTACGGGTTTTATAATTGTTTTATATGTTTCTTTCGGGTTTCTTGACGTTCTTCTCGATTGGAATATGTTTTTGAGCTTCTGTTTCCGGCTGCTATTCTTGTTTTTATTTCTTCGCTCGTTTCGTTATTGTTTGTGACTGTGCTTCTTAGGTATTTAAATTCTGAGACTTCCTGGATTGTGTGGTTATCTATTTGTATACTGTTTTGTTCTCTTCTCATGTTTCTTGTTTTCAGCATGTATTTGGTATTTTATCGTTTACTATTACTCCTGCTCCCTTCGCTTCTTTTTGTAGTTCGCGATATGCTGTCTATAATGTTTGTTCTGCTCGTGCTAGGATCACCGCCTCATCGGCAAATGCTAAATATTGGCAGCTTCTGTTATATATGTTTCCTCCTGGGTTTGTGTCTATGTTCCTTATGCATATTTATAGTACTAAGTTAAACAGGGTTGATGATAGGGGGTCGTCTTGTCTTAGTCCCTTTTTTACTTCGAACTGTTTAGAAAGGTTTCCTTGTTTTCTCACCTTATTTTTTGTTTGTGATAGAATCATTTCCACGAGGTTCATTAGTTTTGCTGGAATTCCGAATTCTTTCATTGTTTGTTCTAAGTAATTTCTATTTATGCTATCGTATGCCTGTTTGTAATCTAAATACATTTGGTGGATTCTACATTATATTCATAGCATTTTTCTAATGTAGTTAGTTCTAATTGTGAATATGTGGTCAGTTGCTGATCTTCCATTTCTAAATTCTGATTGGTATTCGCCTAGGACTTCTTCAGCATTGATCTGATTCTGTTCGCTATGATTGTGGTTAGGGTTACGACGACAGTAGAAAACGCCAATTTTAGCTTATTTTGGGCCACTTTAGTAGCCCTTTAAGTGTAAAATGTTTTTATTAGAACTACTACATTCAGGAAATGGTAGTCGGTTTTAGAAGACATGTAGTATACATGTGGTTATTCAATAATTTATATGCAAAATTATTTAATTGCAAAAGTGCTTTTGAGCATTTATCTCTTTTTTTGCTCGAATAGCTACCTTAATGGTTCTATTATTACGCTGCAACTAAATCAAAGTGAACGCTAAACCCGTTTGTTTTTTGGGGTCCGAATCAACAGTCGGGCTCATTGGCGCTATCAATGTCCCATAATAATCGGGCTTTGTGCCCGAGGATATGAATGTTATATATCAATTTAACTTGGTTCAGTCAATGGTAAATGTGATAATATATCACGACGCTAGTCAGCTGCACCGCCGCCAGATCAGCTCTGCTGCCCCCATTGTTGTATGTATGTGAATATCTGAAAAGTCAAATATTTACACGAGGCTTAACAATGAGTTCACGGATCAACAATGCCGACGGCCTGCTAATATTTCTTTTGTTCCCCTTTTAATAAGCGACTTTTAGTGAAAAGTTTGTTAATGCAAAAAATATCAAATAAACCGCAATTTTCTAGCATTTGGACGAGAAATTGCTGAATATTAAATTCTTTATTGTAACTTAATTGCACAAGTACATATTAATAAAATACAGGGTGATCTAGCTTTATGGCAACGGAATAATGAGTTCTATTAATTAAAATATTAATATACAGTGAGTTCACGGTAAAAGGAATAAATTTTATAAAATAGAGGAATTTGTTTTTGTTGAAAAACGCTCGGACACGTCAATTATATTTTTGAATTGGCATTTTTTGGCCCATATGTCAATTCAATACCACGTCCGGTTTTCAGGGAAGTGAGACCAACTTTCTTGTTTCAAATGTAACAACCTGTATATTTTAACGGATTTGGATAGATAATCAATAAACGTTTTCAGTAAATCCAAATATGACATTTAACGTAAATGATATAGATATATTTGCAAAAATTGTAAAAGTAATGTAATATAAAATTAAAATTTATAGATAGTAACTTAACAAGTATCTTAAGCGAATAATAAACATTAATAAACTTTTATAATAAATGTTCAATTTGATGCCCGCTCATTTCAATGCATTTCTCAAGTCAAACAATTTATTCGTGTGCGAAAGTTGTGGTATTTACTGGCGAATCCGATCTTTCAAATCTTTCAGGTTATTTGGTTGTTACAGTACACTTTGGATTTTAAATAACTTCACAAGAAAAAATCTAGCGGTGTTATATCAAGTGACCTAGGTGGCCACTCAATAAGTCTCCTCCTGCCGATTCACCTGTTGGGAAAGGTGACATCCAAAAACCGTAGAATGACTAATGCACAAAGTGGAGGTGCTCCATCCTGCTGGAAAAATATATCGTTTGGTAGATAAGAATTTGGGTGATTGGGAAATAGAGGGACTAAATCAGGATTTACCCGTTACTGAAGAAACTACAGGTAGCGTTCTCCGTTCAGCGTTCCTTTAAGAAAACTATGCTCACACACAGTGTTTTTTTGAAAAAAAAAAAAAATAGGTGGCGGAACGCTCATCCCATTACTAAAAATATATATATATATTCAACGTGGTCGAAACATCAAATCTTAGGAAATTCTTTTAAAACTTTTAAAAT
>JABXWE010017437.1:0-12218 GCA_014611495.1 Limonius californicus
GCTTCAGGGGAGAGACAAAGAACTAGCGGAAATGATTTCTGATATAAAAGCATTTATCAAAAAGCTGGAGTTTTGGGAACAAAACCTAATTAACAGCGATGCCAAGCATTTTCCTATTCTTTCAGAAAAAATATCTCAAAATCCATTAGAACCCTATGACAACAAATATCATGTAGAAATAATTTCTACCCTGAAGAATAACTTCAAAAATCGTTTTAAGGATTTCAATGAAATGGCTTTAGTAGCGCAGTTTGTTGTTTCACCCTTTATGGAAATTGATATCCAACAGTTTGCAACTTGTGTTATGCAGAACTTTGGCGAAGACATCGCTGCAACAGAAATGGAAGTCATTGAGTTTCAAAATGATTTAACCTTAAAATCGTTAGTCTCAAGTACTGAATGTATCTGGCCTATTGTAAGTAAAGACAAATATTCAGTTCTATGCCGTGTTGCCTTGAAAGTGAAAGCATTATTCAGTTCAACCTATTTGTGTGAATCTTCTTTTTCCAATATGAAGTTTATTAAGAACAAATATCGCAATCGACTTACAGATGAACATTTGGATAATTGTATTCGAATGGCTACATCAAATTATACTGCAAACATTAAAAAAATTATCGATGAGTCTGAGTGTCAGCCTTCTCATTGAACGTGTTTTTTTATTTTTCAATGTTTATGTTCATGATAGTGCGTTACTTTTTTGTTGTTATTATTAACTATTTTTAAATCATACGTGACATGCCGTTGTGGCTGGATAAAAGTTTGTGTTTATTTTTCAAACACCTTCGTTTGATAGGTAGGAATGTAGCTATGAACAAGTACGTACTAGTAATATTAGTTATTTTGTTATTAGTTTATTATTAGTACCTATGTATTATGTATTACCAGTTAAATAGTAAAATAAATACATATAATGATAAATTAACTGTGGATTATTTCATTTACGTTGCGTTACGTGGCTTCCGTGTGGGTAGCTCGCTGTTTATTCCAAAATTAACAAAGTAGCTCAACACATTGAAGAGGTTGGCGACCACTGCTATAGACAAACCAGCCGAGGTGTTGTCATAGGATATATTTTCCTGAAAATCGTCCAAGAATTAGAAGAAAAATCAATAATATGTAGCAAACAAATTCACAGGAAAAATATTAATGAAGAACTGTTAAATCAAGCATGGCACATATTTTATACATTCAAAGTATTACAAATAATAAATGAAAAAATTTCGGCAAATAATTAATTATTCAAAACTTTTAAACTAAGCAGCGAAATATTTTTAAATTTCAATCATAAAATCAGTCCATACAGGGAGTTATAAAAAAATAAAATAAAGTTCGAAACCTCTCCAAGGCAGAAAAAAGGTACATATTGTAATACAATTTTTAAAAATCTGTACTGGGCGTTATCATACACAGACAAATGCTCCGACGCAGATCGAGAACAGAAAAATAATACTTTATACTCTTTTTAGAGTACGCAGTTCAAAACAAAAACAATAAGCAATAGCGTTTAGAAAATCGGTCATATTTATAGATCCAGATAATAGCTATAGGTATACTATACAGATTGTTGTTATAAATAAAAAAAAATTTGAAAGACGTTAATATAATTCATGTATTTAGAATAGATAACGTTCATACCCAGCGATACCATAATTAGAATTAATTTCCCAAGGAAAGTAGCTAACAATTAATAACTTATAAATACATGCAAGCGGAAAACAAGAACTGATTACTGATCAGTTTAACGATGGTTGTAACGTATATAGAGTGTTATCATATTGAATCAAATTACCCAAGAAAACTCCAGGAGTTTAAAAATAATTAAAAACTGTTAATGTAAACTAACTAAAATTAATAATTGAGAACTTTTATTTGATGGTGTAAATAAGTTTATAATAAGTTTTACCACCTACGCTCAAAACAAAAACCAACCCATTTTTCCTAGCTTCAACAACCAAGAGTACATACAACTACAACAACTAAACACTTTAGTACATTTACTTGACCATTAAGAAAACGCCACGTAACGCAACGTAGCTAAGCACTTAAAAATTAATATATTTTAATTTGCATAAGGCGATGGTCAAGCTTCTGAAGTTCTAGCAATTCTGCGTGGTAAGGCCTTACCGATTTGATCACATTACAAATGAATACTTGTATTACACATGCTAGCAAGTGGGAAGGTGCTTAAGATATAACGGATGATAAAACCTAAATGGTCCATAGAAAAACTTTATGTTCATGTTATACGCAATTTTATTAGTTGGTGTAATTTGCATTAACAAACTAATACTTGTAATTTCCTTCTAAATCTTTATAACACAGGAATTCTACTCTAGAAAATTATTTAAAAAATATTTCTGTGAGGAAAAATTTATTGAATTTGGAATCCCAAAGCGAGCATTACGCGAGAAATAAAATCCCATATCTGATACAAATCACAAGAAATGGGTAGAACATTACCCACGCAAAACTCTGCCCACTGGGCCACATTTTAACCGTCATGGCTGGCAATGAAGCAGGTTATCTGATACGATACCTCGTACTCGAATCCCGATAGCAATTTTTAAAAAAAGTCCGGGCTGACGTGTAAACGAGGCATTAACGCGGAATCACCACGCAATGATGAGTATCGACACGCGTTCGGGCAATTTTCGTATTTTATCCATTCCTAATGTGGAAAATACAAGATTTATTCTCTATTTGTGTTTATAACTTGTTGCACTTTCTTCTGCAAATACAGGATGTGACAGATCAAAGTTTAAAAGCAAACAAAGTAAATCGAAAATTTTAAAATGTTAGTAGACACCTGTAATAACTAAACGATTTTGTTGTTGTTAATTGGTATTTAAAAAAGAAATAAGACATGTTTTATCTTGGCTTTAAAATTTAAGAGAATGTTTGCTTTAATTGTCATAATTTTGGATTGTAGTAATTAGACGGCCTGAGCAGAGAAACATTCAATAAATTCTAGTCAATTTATTTTTCCATTCGACATCAAGATTTTATATATGTACCTACTTTGAAGGTTAATATCCTTCCTAATTTAAATTTAGTAATTTATTAAAATAACCCCTTTAGATACATGCACTAACGATATATCTCTTTCCAATCCTTCTAACTTCATTCGAAAATATTATTGAATTAATTTCAAGTGTATCTTCACACAAAAATTTCCTTTTATCAGTGAAATTGCAGGTTGCACCTGATCAGAATCATTTTTGTTATTTTATTCCTTATCTCCTACTAGCGTGTGTATCTTGTGGATCAAAGTCTTCCTTTGTCGTATGTTACATCTCGTTTAGATTCGTCGGAACTTTTCTTATCTGTATCACCATAAAATAAAAGGTCTCGCTTCAACAGACTAGCACTAGAAGGTCTCATCTGGTTAGATATAGCTTGTTTTTTGCTCGTTACATTAAGGTGTTACCTCCAACAACTATTTTGTGTCCTTGTAAAAGACAGGATCTTCTGTTTTTTTATTTTCTTCACTATAGTCTGAAAGGAAAACGTAACGCAGTTTGCTAAAAATATTATTATACTAATCTCATCCGTACCTCCCCATAAAAAATATCGTTACCACTATCAACTAGATAATCAATTTTCACAAAAAGCCTGCCCCATCTCCTTCCCTTGCTCAGGTTACCTGTTTATTAAACTTTTATACACAAACAATAATTAAATCACGCCATTAAACAACAAATTAAGAGATGTAAGCATTATAATGAAAGACTAAAAAGGATTTATTTTCATTTTACTGGAAATATTATTATTTTAATCATGTAAGATAATAAGGGTCCCGGGTTGCGCACATTCGTCGCCCGTTCACGTACGATCAGGAGAGTTAAGACAGCGTGGTCCCCGGTCAGTACTTGGATGGGTGACCCGAAGGTTGCGTTAACGCGGCGCCTCTCTCCGACGAGGACTGATCACTGTGGGAGAGTAGATCAACAACCCCCCATATGGGGGAGGCCCTTGCCCAACAATGGGATGATGCGGGCTAACGAGAAGATAATAATAATAGTTGGACAGAAGGCCACAAACAAGAAATCACAAAGATTTTGCTAGCCGGGAATTTTCTGTGTTTCTGCTAATAAAACTATTATCGAAGAACTCCTTTAATAACTGCAAAGTTTTGGCTGTACAATGCGGTCTAGCACCGTCCTATTGAAAACAGTCCTCTAGTGGTCTAGTAATTCGCCATCCTGCAGTTCATTAATAAATGTTAGCAGAATTTCTTCTCAACATCTGTAATCATTCGTATTGCAATTAGAAACAGTTAACTCAATTATTCGTCTTGCACATATAGCTGCCCAGCTTAACCAACTTAAATAGCATGTAGAAGCGTTTCATCACAAAAAAATTGTTCTTTTAAGCAGAAGACATCCTAAAATCCTTATACATGAAACCGAGTTCATCACTGAAAAATATTTGGGAATACTTGTCGATTGTTACTTAACATATTCAGACACCTCTAACAGAATTCTAACCTTGAAAGACTATTGCGCACTAAACATTTTACAGAAATGTGATTCAGTATGGATCTTCTTTCTTCTTCTTTCAACAGCCCCTAATGGTCCACTCCTGGACATAGGCCTCCCCTTGTTTCTTCCATGCTTTTTTATCTTGTGCCAGTTGGTGCCACTTTCTTCCCGCTTTATTTTTGATGTCATCAAGCCAGCGTCTCTGAGGTCTTCCAACGCTCCGCTTATACTGTCGGGGTCTCCACTGTATTATATGTTTTGTCCATCGATGTTCGTCTTGTCGAGCGACATGTCCAGCCCAACTCCATTTGAGCTCCGCTATACGAGTTATGACGTCTTTTACTTTAGTTGTCTGTCTGATTTTCTCATTTGTAACATGATCTCTGAGGCTTATTCCTAGCATTCTTCGCTCTATTGCCCTTTGAGTTGTCCTGAGCTTATTTGCCGAGTTTACTGTGAGCGTTGTGGTTTCCATTGCGTATGTCATCACGGGAAGTATACAGCTGTCAAATACTTTCCTCTTTAGATTAATTGGGATATCTGCATTTTGTAGTACATTCGTCAATTTTCCTGTTGCTGCCCATGTCATTCGAATGCGCCTATTTATTTCCGCGATCTGATTTTCTCTGCCCAATCTGATATTATGTCCTAAGTAGACATATTCTTCTACTTTTTCTATATTTTCGTTTCCGACACTGATATTTACATCTTCTAGGGTCATGACTTTTGTTTTACTAAGGTTCATTTGTAGCCCAATTTCAGCTGATTTTGCTTCGAGTTCTTCTAGCATATTTTGTAATTCATTTATATTTTGACTAAATAGGACAATGTCATCCGCAAAACGGAGGTGGCTTAAATATCGACCGTCAATTTTAATTCCCTTTTCATTCCAGTTCATTTCTTTAAAAACGTCTTCCAGACCCAGAGTAAACAATTTCGGAGATATGGTGTCTCCCTGCCTAACTCCTTTTTTTAACGGTATTTTATCTGTTTTTAAATCATCTGTAATTTTTACTACAAGTGTTGCATGCTCGTATATATTTTGGAGTAGGTTTCTATATCTTGAGTCAATTCTTGCATTATTCATGGCTCTGAAGATAGCCCACAGCTCCACAGAATCGAACGCCTTGTTATAGTCGACGAATGCAAGATGTAGTGGTTCGTTATATTCATTGCATTTTTCTATTAATGATCGAAGGGATTGTATATGTTCGATAGTGCTGTAATTTTTCCGAAACCCAGCCTGTTCCGGTGGCTGGTAGTCGTCTAATTTGTTTGTTAATCTATTTGTTACAATTTTAGTCAGCAGCTTATAGGGATGAGGTAGTAGACTTATAGGCCGATAGTTATCAATTTTTAATTTATCTCCTTTTTTATATAGTAAGATCACCTGTGCGTTTTGCCAACTTTCTGGTATTTTTCCATCTGTAAGACATTTATTGAGAAGTATTTTTATAGATTGTAGTGTAGTATTCCCCCCTGCTTTCATCATTTCGGTCGTAACACCGTCTTCCCCCGGGGCTCTACCGTTTTTCATTTGAGATAACGCTAATTTTACTTCTTCATTCGTGATTTCGGGTATTTCTTCTGAACCGACATTCATAATAGTTTCAAAGTTGGTATTAGGGGGTTCTGGGTTTCCTTGTTTGTATAGTGCACCATAGAACTCTTCAATAATTTCCTTTATTTTTTGTTTGTCGTTATGGATGTTACCTCCTGAGTCTTTTAGTTGGTGTATTCTTGGTCTCCCATTTTTATTAGCTGTTCTAAGAATCTTCATATTTTTATTATTTTCTATTACTGTTTTCACCATTTTTGTATTGTAATCTCTTACGTCTTGTCTAATTTGTTTCTTTATAGTATTGTTCAGTTCTTTATATTCTGGTGTTCCTTTACTCAGCTTCCTTCGTTCTGTCATAAGTTCTTTTGTTTCTTTTTTTATTTTTGTATTTGGACTTCCAGTTACAATACATTACAATACAATTCTTATTTACTGTACTTATGTCAGTTCTTATTTTCGCTTCTAGTTGATTAATATCCATTGTTTCAAGCGTTTCTTTGTCAAATAATCTTATACTTAGTTCATGTTGGTATGTCTGTGCGTTCTGTTGTATTATTTCTGTGGTGGATATTCAGTATGGATATACGTGCACATTCTTCTAACATCTTATAACATCATCCCACATAGACGTATATTTGTTGAGATGAACGGCGAATAGAAGAGTGTGGCTTATTATTCATTATTTCAGTCGTTACCGCAGCAACTTCATTTGTAACTTTTATTGGCCGACCGTTTTTTTTAACAACATTATTATTTTCAGGAAAATCTGTCAGGCATGTTTACAAAATCAATATTTGCAAATTCTTCACGCAATTCTTCGAGTCAATTTTCAATAGAATAAAACAGAACCAATTACACCAAATAGGCACACATAATGATATAACAATTTAGAAGAAATATTGGTGTAGTATATCTTGAAATAAGTTTAGTAAGCCATAGCCAATTTCAAGCGGTTTCGGTTTGAACAGCTGTTACAACTAAACTACGAGGTTCTCTACCTTTAGTGAACCATATAAATGCTTACCAGTATTCGCTATATTGGATTAATATGTTTATGTGCCCATTCGATATATTACTAGGGTGGTCAGATCGGTTCAAGTAAAAATCGGGACATGGCGTCTAAAAGCTTACATTTATTTTCCAACATTTTACAATACATCACAATGACATCAGAAATGTATCTTATCAATAAATTACTAAATATTTTTCAGTAAAGATCCTCTACAGGTTATCCGATAATATTTAGAGTGAATCGATAATCGCTAACATACAGTACCCACTGCTGTTTACACAGAAAACGCACTCGATCTCTACACAATGGATACTCAGTACTTTGCTATCTGGTAAGATTCCACACTCCAATACAAAGATTAAAACAAGCTTTTGGAGAACGTGTTATTTATTGAATGGAAAAACCGTAACTAACTAAACAATAACAAAAACATAACAACCCCAAGCAAGGCAACCCGATAAATGTAGTGCACGCGCACTACAGTACTCACACTTGACTCTACACTCGTGAGTAGTAGCGGTGGAACACCATCGATCCGATCTTTGATTTGTATGTCCGGATTCGCTAAGTAAAGTTTCCAAACGACTTCTAAGAAATATCAACATTTTATTGTAAATCACCTGAATACAATATCTAAATTTATGAGTATCGGAAAATCGGGATGCACAACAGTCCTAAAAATACATCTTGGGGACATCTGAACATCGAACCAAATATAGGTACAAATCCCAAAAAATCGAGACGCCTGGCCACCCTATATATTCCAAACTGTGTTTGATTCATATCAGCCAAATTCTCCTTTTTTCGCTTTTCTGTCAGAACATTTTACTTTAACATTACGTTTTTCTCTAATACGTTAATTTCTTTATTGTACTACTGCACTATAGACGGGTACCTAGTGAAATCACAACCTGTAACTTTATCACACTTCTCAGTGGAACTAGCTGTAAACGACGTTTAAGAAAAACAGCAACCATGATTGTCATCGGCAGTAGCTATGGAACTACGTGAAGTTTCGAACGGTTCACGAAGCTCCATGACTGCCCCGTCAGTATCATACAATGTCATATATCAATTATAGTATAAGCTCGCTCGTTTACCACTATTGAATACGATTGATTGCTTTTACTGTTTACACCACCGCCTTCCGCAGATGTATATTTCACTTGCTGTTTCACATTTTCAATTGTATGGAGTAAATTATCCATAACTATAACTTTCACACTCGCGAATTCTTTGCGCTTTGTTGTGGGATTTACACTATGCTATATGATGCAGCTACATCTTCAAGGTCGCCACTATTCCGAACCCACCGCTATTCCGAACGCCACCATCAACTTTCAATCATGGAACGTTTTTCAAGGTTGAAGCCTTCCCCTTTCACATGTCTGCGGTATTCACTAATTGTTTTTCACGCCACATTTGTCACCATCCCATATATTTGTTGTTCAAGGTCTACGCTTTGCTATATGAACGAACGCTGCTGCACACCCTTCAGTTACAACATTTCCCCACCACCGTTAATAGTTCTAATGGCGACTTTTTCCGAAGACACGCTCTTCAACGTAAATCTTCAGTATAGAGAGGAAAATGTAAACCCTACCGACTTCCACAATGCATTCCAAGAGTTTGTGACAACACCTCTACCCATTGTGAAACACCAGTACCACCACGTCCGTCAAATAGATGGCGAACGCTTGGAGGAAGTATCGCAATTACGCACCCGTACTCAACTACTACACTTCGCTGAGGAATACCATTTCAATGTGTACATAATGACTCCAATCGAGGACTTTGCGGCACACTTCCAGGAATGTGGCCACCTACATCATCAGTCTTGAGTATCCCTGTGAGAGCCCTTTTGCAACATATAACTCCTCGGCCTACGACGTCCTTGACAATTGCGAATTACAACGTGCATGTAATCGACTTCTGTATTACATCAATAAATGTTTAATAACCGCCACTATGTTTCTATTTTGTACTTAATAGATTATTTGTCGTCACTGACGACTTTGGCACGCTGCGATATTGTATATATATATGACGTGCATAGCTGTTTCCCCATTCCCAAGTTTGGTATACCAACATCAACAAGGTGTTTGCAACTTTGACTCTTGAGTTCATATTAGATGCTACCGCTACCCAAGAGAATTGCTTCAACTGTGCTCTTTCAAACCTACAACCGATAGTAGGTACTTGATGACATTTATCAGTTGTTAATGTCCTCTCGCCAAGGCTATTTAAAACTTAATGGAGAAGTCACATTTATTTGCAACGGTGTAGAACAGGTTAATATTCCCCACACCGGAGTTAATTATTACACTATTTGAATGAGTGGTATAAGGAAAGGTCTTTTGTCATTCAGAGATCATTCCGCAACGTTCTATCTAATTATCATACAGTGCAAAAAATATTTAATTGCGTTATCGTCCACGACAAGTTGTCTGGATAATATATACGAGGGCAGCCTTTGAAGTTTTTGCAAGAACTAGGAAAGAAGGAAATGTTTTTTAAATAAACTGTTTTATTGCTTTTCAAAATATTCGCCTTTAAGATTTATACACTTTTGCATGCATTCAAAACAATTCTCGAAACATTTTATCCACTCAGAAGTTGGTATTTCAAATACATGGTTTTATAGGCTTCAACAGCTTCTGGATGTGTTGAAAATCGCTGTTCACGCATTTTTTGTTTGATATTCGGGAACACAAAGAAGTCGTTAGGCGATAAATCAGGTGAATACGGGCAATGTGACATTAATTCGATGTTTTTCTCCTTCAGATAATTAGTTGTTTGATGTGCTGTGTGAGAGCTGGCATTGTCATGATGAAGAATGATGCGACGTTTTCGGTTATTTTTCCTGATTTCGTCAATGATTCTGGCAATCAAATTGTTGTATAAATGTATATCATTCAGCGTTAACTGTTCATCGATCCTCTAAAGGAATGGTTGCGACATGTCCAGTACAACCGAGGAAACAAGCCAGCATTTTCTTGGAAGTGCTTCGTGAATAAACAACTTTTGTGGGATTCAATTCATCTTGGAACACCCAAACAGGGAATTGTTGCTTAGTTTCCGGTTCAATACGAATATATCCAAGTATCGTCACCTGTTACGATGTTACAGATTTTGCAGTTCCTCGGTCGAATTTTTTGAGCATTTCCTTATACCAACTAACACGAGCCTTTTTTGAGCTTTAGTCAAATTATGCAGAATCCATCGGGAACAGATCTTTTTCACAGCTAAATGTTCGTGCAAATCGAATATACTGCAATCTTCGATATGCCTAAGGATGCCTCTATCTCACTATAAGTCACATGCCGATTTTCTCCAATCATGTTGCGCACAGCGTTGATGTTTTTGGAATAGCAACCGATTTTAGTCGACCTACACGAAATTCTTTGCTGACGGACGCACGAATACGGCGAAATCCTGCAAACCAATTGTAAACAGTCTTTTCTGATGGAGCTGCACTACCAAAAGTTGAACAAAGCAATTCTATGTATTGTTGTTGAGTTAGGCCTTTACTAAAATCGTAAAAAATCATCCAACGAAAACCTTCACCTGAAATTTCCCTTTTTTCAGATAATTGCTATTGCCACTGTTTTCACAATAACAAATGTCAAATTTTACGAAAAAAATAATGAAACTAAAGTTACTAGATGTTTGGAAAGTACCGCAATCCATTGTACCCATGTGTTAGAAAGAGATAACAATAAAAGCGCCCCAAAATGGCTGACTGACAGATTATTTACGTCAATTCGATAGACGACAACAATTTTCAAATTGAAAACTTGGTAGAAAAGTAAGTGAACGTTGTGCCCTAGTTCCTAGTTTCACTCAGAGACAAAATGCCATATTAATGTTCGGTTACCGGATGTAGCAGTAACAGCAAAAATTCTCGTTTATTTCGTATACCACGTGCTGGATTAAATGTGGAACGAACAAACTTGTGGTTAAAACTCATTAACCGCCCAGATCTTCCTTTAAACGCGAAAATTTGCGAAAGTGATGAGAACGTAATATTTTAAGACAACAATAAAAATTAATTGACTTTTCTAGCAACATTTTTCGGAAACGCAATTCGAAAATGCTAGAAAAGATGGGAGGAAATTACTAAAATCAGAATCTTTCCCGGATTTGCTTATTTCAAAAAAGCAAAAGATAGATGAAGATAAACCTTCTATAACACCCAAGCAACCACAAGTGGAGGTAGATGATGATTCTTTTCAAACCAATTTAGAACCGGAGGAGGTTGAGATTTCTGTTCAAACCAATTTAGAACCAGAGGAGGAGGTTGCGATTAATGAAATAGTTGATAAAACCACGAAGAATATTGAGGAACTGAAGAAAAAATTGAAAGTAGCTTTAAGGAACTGCCGATATTATGAAAAAAATTAAAAGAAAAATGCCCAACAAATCAATTGGAGTTTCTGCACACAAACAATTGTAGAGGATCTTCTTGGTCTGAAGAAACAATTACAAAAGCTCTTAGATTATACATGGCTTGTGGTACAAAGGGATACGAAGAAATTCGTAAGCAACATCTTCCATTTCCAAGTCCACGTACATTACAACATCGTATTCGGACTTTAAAATTCAAGCCAGGTAAACTAGATGAAGTTTTCAAGCTGTTAGAACTCAAAGTTAGTGTTGGTTGAGGGATTTTCTTTTTGTATTAATTGAGTAAACTCCGAATGAATTAATGCACATTTTATTTTAGCTCAAAAACTTCAAGGAAGAAGAGAAACATGCAACCTTGATTTTCGATGAAATGGCAATCCGACCAGGACTTGAGTGGGACAATACACTGTCTATGATTGTTGGTTGGCCCACACTTACCTTGTCAAATAAGGAAAAATCTGAAAACGCAGCCACACATGCACTTTCTTGTATGCTTGGAGGCGTATTAAGTAGATGGAAGCAAATTGTGGGTTATGACTTCACCGGCAGTTCTTTCAGCCCTGAGGACGTATTCAGTAGATTAACTGAAATAATTCAGCGAGCTCATCATATTGGAGTAACAATTCAATCTGTCATCTCTGATATGGGTTCCCAAAATCAAAGTCTATGGAAAATGTTAAACATAGTAGTAGGACAACATTGCGCCATTAAAAACTTCAATCAACATCCTTGCAGCGCCGATCAGAAGCTTTTT
>JABXWE010017438.1:0-27720 GCA_014611495.1 Limonius californicus
AAAAAATGATGGCATTCCATTTAAAAAAAAAAGTTGAAAGTCGCCATTTTGAAATAATTCGTCCAATTGAAAATCTGATATCACCATCGTGTAGAGAATGTCCTGAAAGATATTACTGTCAAATATTTTGAAAGTAGTACCCATAGTGTGGCTAAAAAAAAATAAGGCGCTTACTCTGAAACAGGCTGTATAAAATTGAACTAAAATGCCATCCGGAAGATATTTTTTTTCTGTTTTTTTGATGATAGCTTCTTTCTGTAGATCTTCAGTCAATTTATCAATGCTACTACAATATTTAGTACTTTAGTGCAACTTTTATATATTTATTAATTAAGGATTAGTTGTTTACCACCGTGAAACGGATTTTTTGTACTATTTTTCGTACCTGAAGAATGTTCTTAATAAACACAAAAATTATTCTTGGCTGGAAATTAACCTTGTTCATCTTCAGTGGCGTGTCCGATAATTCGAAAGTAGTGACTATTTCGCTGTTGTTGATTTTATTACCTAGCAAGCCAACAAAACAAATTTAAGCAACGCATTTTGGAAAAATTCAGCTTACATTGTATTATGTGATAATTTTTGATTATTATATAAATAATTCAATATACTGTTTCTTGTTCCAGGTTGGTTTCAAGGGTTTTGGAATTGCTGAAAACAGTCTGAATGCAGTTTCCAAATTCATGTTTGATGGAACCCAATACCAAATTACTCACGGTAGCGTGATAATAGCAGCAATAACATCCTGCACAAATACCAGCAACCCCAGTGTCATGTTAGGAGCTGGTCTTCTAGCCAAAAACGCTGTTGCAGCTGGACTCTCAGTGGCTCCATACATCAAAACAAGTCTTTCTCCAGGTTCCGGTGTTGTAACCTACTATTTACAAGAGTCCGGTGTCATTCCTGCTTTGGAAAAGCTTGGATTTGATATAGTTGGGTACGGTTGTATGACTTGCATCGGCAACAGTGGCAGCATTGATGAGAATATTGTCAACGCAATTGAGAAGAACGATTTGGTTTGCTGCGGTGTTCTGTCAGGCAATCGTAACTTTGAAGGCCGTATTCATCCAAACACGCGAGCAAATTATTTGGCAAGTCCTTTGCTTGTCATTGCCTATGCAATAGCTGGAACTGTTAAGATTGATTTTGAAACAGAACCCTTGGGTCTCCGCCCCGATGGCACACCCGTGTACTTGCGTGAAATTTGGCCTACCCGTGATCAGATCCAAACTGTTGAGAGAAAACACGTAATTCCCGCTATGTTTCAAGAAGTTTATGCCAAGATTGAAACCGGATCGTCTAACTGGCAAGAACTGAATGCACCAGCTGGTAATTTGTACCCATGGGACACTAGTTCTACCTACATAAAACACCCTCCTTTCTTCGCTGGCATGACTAAAGAATTGCCACCAAGCAAAGCAGTCAACAATGCCCGTGTGCTTCTGTTTTTGGGTGATTCTGTAACGACGGATCATATTAGCCCTGCTGGATCCATTGGACGTAATAGTCCTGCCGCTCGATTTTTAGCCCAGAGAGGATTAACACCTAAGGATTTCAATTCGTACGGTTCTAGGCGTGGAAACGATGCTATCATGGCAAGGGGCACTTTTGCCAACATTCGTCTTGTAAATAAATTCCTTAATAAAGCTGCACCGAGAACAGTTTATATTCCAACAAATGAAGAGGTAAGTCAGAACTTTTTTTGTGTGGTTTTTTGATGCAATTGTTTTTGCTTCCATTTTAGATGGATGTTTTTGACTGTGCTGAACGATATGCCAGAGATAATACAGCTCTTATTTTGATATGTGGCAAAGATTATGGCAGTGGTTCTAGTCGCGATTGGGCTGCGAAAGGACCCTATTTGCTTGTAAGTATTTCATATTTTAATGCCTGTAAAACTGTAAAAGTTACATGAAATCCAGTTTAATTATCAAATCGTGCATGTTGTGGCACATCTTACAAAACTTATTTCAAAATTAATAGAAATGTAGGAAACCACATAAAATTTATCTGATTTAAAGATCTACCAAAATAAAAGTATAGTGATTTATGTAGTAGTACTTCAGGTTTCATCAGAAGCAACATGGGATTTTACACTTGCAGTGAAATAATGCATTTTTTTATTTTTTTTATTATTATAGCGAGTATTTGCAGCTATTGCTGCTTCCCGCATCCCAAGCGCCATCGGTTTCCGTCGTTCCAGTCTCCTTCTCGTAATCCTCTCTTTTCCATTTCACGTTCTATGTTACTTATCCATTTCTTTCGAGGTTTCCCTCGTTTATTTCTTTGTGCTGGAACCCAGTTCCATACCCTTATTGATATTCTTTCTTCATTCATTCGGCGTAGATGCCCGTATCTTCTTAACTGCTTTTCATTTATCCTATCCATAAGAGAATCTTTGACTGCCATTTTCTCTCTGATATCTTCATTTCTATCGTGATCGTACAAGGTTAGGCCACAACATCTTCTCCAGTATGTCATTTCCGCTGGGAGTAGTTTGTGATTCATCTTTTTGTCTATAACTCATATGTCATAACCGGTTCTATTACTGTTTTAAATATATTTGTTTTCGTTTTTTTGGTTCGGTTTTATTTTTATATTATTTTTTTATTACATGCAATATTAAACAAAGTGTATTGTAAGTAACACCATTTCTCATCGAACGTATAATTATTGAAGCTGTGAAAATAAGCTGTTTAAAATTATCAAAAATTAAGTAACAGTAGTCGTGGTTTAGTTAGGTTAGTTCATAGATAAATTTTTTTTTTGTTTATTGGTATTTACAATCTGTTCGATTTCAGAACATTCAGTAAATATTATGTTACAATAAATGACATGGAGGGATTGATCCCATGATCCTATCCTTTTCTCAATTATTAACTAATTATAAGAATTACGTAATTATGTGACATTATAAATTAGAAATATTTACTTAAAAATTATCTGTTAGATTTATCCTAATTAAATCTATTACTTAAGTCAATCGGTTTAAAGCGTTTTAATCGTCTCACTTCACCATCAGCATTTATTAATTTGTTTGTCAGTTCATTGGGATGCACTTCCAGTCTGCTTTGATATTTTACACTATATTTCATGATTTCTTCACGGATAGAAGAGACTTGCAGGTCTTGCTCGATGACAAAGTTTGGTACATACTATGGCGCATTAACAATCATTCTAAGGACCTTATTTTGAAACCTTTGCAAAATTTCTAAGTTTGATGTACTAGCAGTCCCCCAGAGTTGGATGCCATATGACCATATCGGTTTCAAGATTGCTTTATAGATTAAGAGTTTGCTTTCTAAAGAAAGTTGTGAGTTGCGTCCAATTATCCAATACATCTGCCGGAGTTTCAGGCCCAGTTGTTTCCTTTTCGCAAATATATGCTTACGCCAAGTTAGCCGCCTCTCCAGATGCAGCCCCAGGTACTTTACATCATCTGTTTGTGGTAAAGGTGTGTCATTAAGTGTCACCGGGGGACAAGTCCTTACTCCTTACGTAATGTAAAAGTTACATGCGTAGATTTTGTTTCGTTAGCTTTAATTTTCCAGGTTTTCAACCATTTTTGGATTTTGTTTAAGTTTGTTTGTAAGTTTCGGGATTTGGATGAGAAGCAAGTATAGCCGTATCATCTGCGAAGGTTGCGACTGTAGTTACTCTGTTGGTCGGAAGATCGGCGGTGTATAATAAATAAAGTATGGGACCCAGGACACTCCCCTGGGGAACTCCAGCATTTATGGTGTGCAGGTCCGTGTACTCGCTTGAATGTTTCACAAGGAAATGCCTGTTACTTAGGTATGATTTTAGGTTTTGGTAATGGTGATGAGGAAGGTTCATTTTCAGTTTATAGCATAAGCCGGCATGCCAGACTTTGTCAAAAGCCTGGCTAATATCGATAAAGGCAGCAGAGCAGTATCTTTTGCCTTCTAGGTCCCTATTTATTTGGTTCACTATCCTATGCACCTGTTCAATGGTACCATGTTTGTTTCTGAATCCAAACTGGTGTTTAGGAATTAGATGTTTTTCTGCTATTATGGGTAAAAGCCTTTTTAATAGCAATTTTTCTAGCACTTTGGATAACAGGGGTAGGAGACTGATAGGTCTATAAAAAGTTATTTCATTTACGTTTTTACCGGGTTTGGGTACTAGGATTATTTGTGCAACCTTCCACTCATCAGGAAAGTATTCTAATCTCAAGATGGCGTTAAATATGATTTGAATAAGTTTTAAACATTTGTCAGATATTTCTTGCGGTACTTTCCCTGTTAACAGATCATATCCGGGAGCTTTCTTTTGATTTATTTCTTTCATAATGACTCTCTTTAATTCCATAAATTTGAAATTCCGTATGGGCAGATCCATTTGAAAGGGTGTTTCTAAAAATGATAATATTTCTTCTTTCCCTTCAGTCCTTTGTTCAGTTTGATGTGGCTTAAATACTTCGGAGAGGTGTTCAGCGAAGGCATTTGATTTCTCTTTGTCATTCCTACACCATGTTCCGTTGATGTCTTTAATTGGTGGCACAGATTGTTGGGGCCTCTTTATTTTCCTGGTTGCTGATAGATAAAATTGAGGGGAAAATTATAGAAAAAACTGCAAGAGAAACGCCAAACAAAAAATCTTGGTATTTTCTGTTATTTAAAATATTTATTACAAAATCTATTACTATTATTAGAAATCAGTATTATTAAATTCAAAATATTTTGTCCAAACTAGCTCAATTTGCATAGTAATTGGCAGGTATTACTTTGATAATATTTAAGTGAAAGCTCATTATATTCCAGTTAAAATTTAAGAAAGAATTATGTAGGCTTTTCTACTTGGCCATTATCTCCCTAATGACCCTAGTGGCTTAGTCCTTCAACTTGTATGGGGCATTACTGCCATTATGAAATTCTTGAAGTTGCTAAGCTAATCACCTATTAGAAGATGGATGGATATATTGCAAAATTTTAGCAAGACCAGCTTGTTTTGAAAATAAATTGTGAGAATGTATTTGTTTTGACTAAACATTTGTTTCTTTTTTCTAAAATAATTTCAGTTTAGGACAACATTATCTCTAGTTCCATTTTTAAATGTTATGTGCATTTAAAGTCGAATAATTAAAACATTTAATTTCCTGCGATTTCTTTCATTTCATAATTTATATAGCTCTTGACTTGTCATGCGAATTTTCATGTTTTAATATGGAAAACCTTGATGATTTATAAGATTTATGTTATTAATTTGTAATAGCTACTTGTTCAAAATACAGATGTGTAAAAATTACGCACAATTTTTGCACGTTTTTCATATAAGTTTGTTATAAGTATTTGTTTTTCATTTATGACATCATCAATTTGTAAAAAGAGATCATTACTTTTTTCCCCTTTCCAAAAACAACTATTAATTGCACCACATTGGTGCTTCCATACCTTTCCTATGCAGTGTTTGTAGATTTGTACGCATTATGCAGTAATTAAGTGAAAGTTGATTAGTTATCAATTACAAACTGGAAAGTGTGATTATTCAAGAATTTTAGGAACTTGGGCGACATCTCCATTATCCTTCTAATGAGATATTAATTTAATTTCGATTTCTATTAGCAGTGTTTTACTATAAACTACAACTGAAATAAGCAACTTCTATAAAGTTTTTAACAAAAATGTTTCTAAGGGATGCAAACTGTGAAAATATCAAAAAATATTTGCTGTTAAGGATTTTCAAATACATGGTCCATATTTTATACTCCTTTTAGAGATTTTGGAAACTACAGCAGATATAAACATGATTAATTACTGAAAATTGAAAAATTAGAAGAATGATTTGTGTTTTATAGAAAATAGATTGTTTGCAAAAGTATGAATTTTACAATAATCTGTGTAGCCACTTGATTGACAAATAGCTTAGATAAAAAAAATGAGCAAAACACTTAATCTGGACTTCTCATATTTCCAATAGTAATCTCTACACAAGTTGATTTAGAGCAGGAGCAAGTAGATACCTTTTTTATTTTAGGGTTTACACTATTACGTTTAAGATATATACTGGATATGAATAACAGTTAGTGAGGTTATTTTACCAGAAGTGCTATCGATTTCTGAGTTTTATATTTCAATTATTATTTTTTATTCTGTTCTTCAAATATATATAAAAATCGTTATGATGTTACAAAGTTTAAACGAAGAAATTTGCGATAATTTCGTTAATAAATTAACTTTTTATTTTCTATTTGTTTTGAATTTACAAACTTCTGGTTTTAAAACATAAAGCATACTTGGCTCTGCTATCTTCAAAAATTTTTTAACAGTTTCTGTGTTATAAATAATTTGTACCTTCTTATAGTGCCATACTCAAATCAAATGTAGGGGACTAACATACGCTGGAAATGTGTTCTGTATGTTAGTTTCCCATTGCTTTTCACAAAGGGTTGTCTTGTGTAGGGGATGTATAGTATACATGTCTTGTTACTGACCTCTTCAGGGACAGACTCAATAATACTAACCATTAATTTTTTTAAACCTTACCTTCATCCCATTGGACTTCTATTGTTAACTTGGTGAAGAACTTAGCTCCAGAAATATTTCTTAGCCAAAGTTACTTTAGTTAGTTCAAGTTGCCACTGAAGATGGCAGCTTAGTTGCCGAAATACGTATTTAGGTATTCTAAATATCGTGGTGGTAAGAGATTTTCCAAAGTTTATATTTCTAGCAGCTTATGTGTTCCTTGCATAAGGCATCAAAATTTTTAACTGCCTGGTTTATATACAGCAGAGATAAAAGAAGCAAAACAGGAAATTGTAAATCTGAGGGAGCAAGCTTTAAAACAAAGAAATAGGGTGGAATACTTGGAGAGGGATATTAGAAAGAAGAACCTGGTAGTGAAGGGTATACCGGATGAAAAAGGGGAAAAAGAAGGAGAAACCCTCGAGAAAATAGCAACTATATTACAGGAGATAGGAATTGAGATAGAAAAGGATAAAGACATAGAAGAAGCCAGAAGAATAGGGACATATAAGAGAGTGAGGGCAAGACCCATACTGCTTAAATTTACAAAGTATACTAAGAGAATGGAGGTGTTATGGAACGCTAGGAATTTGAAGGGCTTGGAAATATGGATAAACGAGGACTACCCCAAGGAAGTACAAGAAGAGCGTAAAGAATTAATCACAAGGATGAAGGAGGTGAGGCAAATGGGATAAAAGGTTTAATTAAAGTATAACAAATTAATAATAAACAACGAAGTATCTAAAGGAGCGGGAGAAGAGAAAGAAAGGCAGCAAGGAAAAGAGGAAAGCAGCAGTAGCAAAAGATCAATTAGTGATAGATCTCCTACTGAAGACCCGCTAGTGGCCCAATTGAGAAAGATAACAAAAACTACTAGACAGAAAAAACTAATTAGGGAAGATATGGACAGATATAAAGGTAACGAAAAAAGCCATGAACAAGGATATAAAGGGAAAGGGAAGGAGAATTAGAATTCAGAGAATGGAAAAGGAGATAGAATAAAAATAGGAACATGGAATGTAAGGGGAACGTACGAACCAGGGAATCTAATGCAATTGATTACAGAAATAAAAAGATACAAGATAACAGATTATTGCCCCGTGAGAAACAAAACGAAAAGGGGTGGAAATACCTGAAATAGGGAATATGATCTTCTTTAAAAGTGAGGGTGATGATAGAAGGTTGGGAACGGGTTTTATAGTGTATAATAGTTTTAAGGGGAAAGTAATGGCTTTTAGAGCAATATCGGAAAGAATGTGTGTTATAAGGATAAAGGGAAGAAAACGGAATATAAGTATAATAAATGTACATGCGCCTACGGAAGAGAAGGAAGATGGGGAAAAAGACATGTTTTATGAACAATTGACAGAAGAATATGATAAATTGCATAAGCATGATATAAAAATAGTCATTGGGGATTATAATGCTAAGGTAGGACAGGAAGTGATATATAAAAATACAGTAGGGAAGTACAGTAAACACAGGGAAACCATCGATAATGGGCAAAGAATAATAGGCTTCGCAGCAGAGAGAAGTATGGTTGTAAGAAGTACGCAAATGCAAAGGAAAGAGATACACAAAGAAACATGGATATCGCCTGACGGTATAACACGAAACCAAATAGACCATGTACTAATAGAGAAGCACCACATAAATATGATTACAAACATTAAGAGTAGGAGAGGAGCTGAAAACGGATTGGATCATTTGCTAGTAGTAATAACAGGAAAAAAGGATCATCAGGAGAGGGAGAGGATTAAAGAAGTAGGAGCGGTAGCAAAAAGATACAATACGGAAGCCTTAAAGGAGGAAAAAACCAAACAGAAACATGAGGAAACCATAAATACAAGATTGCATAATCTACAACCAGTTTCCGAAATGGATGAAATATGGGAGAATGAATATTAAGGTAGTAATGGCGGAGACAAATGTACTAGTGATACCCCAAAAAGCAAGAAGAAAAAAGCAAAGCAATGGTTTGATGAAGGAGTGTAAAATAAAAATCGAAAACTTAAAAAAGAAAAGGCAAAATCAAATAATGAAAAGCAGCGAAAGGTGTATCTAAGAGTATAAGGAGGCAAAAAAAGAAATGAAGGAAATATGCAGAAGGAAGAAAAGACAGTATAATGAAAAACCATTGAGGGAGATACAAGAAAAATTTGAAAACAAAGAAATAAAGTCGTTTTATCAAGAAGTAAAGAAAAGGGATACTAAAGAAGAAGCAAATACGTAAAGAATAAGCAGGGGGAACTGGTATGCGAGCCAGGAGAAATGGTGGCAATATGGAAAGACTACTTCGAGGAACATCTCAATGAAAATACGCAAGAGGAGCAGGAAGAGGCAAATATGCACGTGCAAAATAGAACGGAAGTAGAACAACCAATAAAAGAGGAAATAATAAAAAGGTTAAAAAATAATAAAAGCCCAGGGGAAAGTGATGTAACACCAGAAATGTGGAAAAATGGAGACAAAGCGTTAGAACAGGAGGTACACAAACTTATTAAAAGAATATGGGAGAAAGAAGAGATGCCGAGGGAATGGTCCAAAGCCTTGATAGTCCCAATATACAAGAAAAAGGATAAACAAATATGTGCAAACTACAGGGGGATTGCGCTGTTGGATACTTGCTATAAAATCTTAGCCCAAGTGCTAAGAAAAAGGCTGAATGAGTGTGCCGAAGCAGCACTAGGAGAGTACCAGGCCGGTTTTAGAGGTAATAGATCAGTAACGGACCAGATTTTTGCTATAAAGGAATTACAAGCTACTTGTTATAAGTACAAAGTCGACCTGTATGTAATGTTCATCGAATTTAAGCAAGCTTATGATAGGATCAAGAGAAGCAAATTGTACAATATGAATAGTTTAGGAATACCAAGTAAACTGACAAAATTAATAAGAATGACCTTGGAAACATCGAGTAGAGATTTCGAAATAAAGAAAGGGCTCTGGCAAGGGGACCCAGTATCTACGGTGCTATTCAACGTAGTACTCGAAGAAATTATTAGAAAAAGTGGGATTAAAAGGGAAGGAACGATATTCAACAATCATCATCAATGTATGGCTTTCGCGTATGATGTGGTTTTATTAGCAAAATCAGAAGATTAATTTAAAAAATTGGAGGTAACAGCAAAAGAAGCAGGTCTTAAAATGAATGAGGAAAATCGAAATATATGGTAATGGGAAATCAGGATAGGACAATAAAAAGCGAGCTAAAAATAATGACTCACGATGGAGAAAAGTACAATATTGAAAGAGTAAATACGTTTATCTATCTAGGGGTGCAAATTGATGAAAACGGAAGCGAGGATCAAGAAATAAAAGCAAGAATTGTAAAAGGTAATCAAAAATATGCTACCCCGAGGCCACTGTTGAAATCCAAATTGGTGTCCAGAAATATTAAAACAAGGATATACAGGATAGTTCTGCAATCAACAGTAACATATGCATGCGAGAGTCTTGAAACAATCGGAAAGAGACCTATTGGACAGATGGGAGAGGAAGGTTTTGAGATCCATTTATGATGGGACGAGAACAGAAGAAGTTTGGAAAAGAAAGGCAAATAAGGAAATACAAAAATTATATAAGGCACCTAGGATATTGGTATATGGTAAATCACAAAGATTTAGGTGGTTAGGACACGTGCAAAGACTACAAAGGGAGAGAATGCCCAAGATGGTCTTGTATAGAAAGCCTATAGGTAAAAGAAGAAAGGGAAGACCACGAAAGAGATGATTGGAACAGGTGCAAGAGGACGTAAATGCTATTTGAGTTACTAACTGGAAGTTAAAAGCGACAAATAGAAGGGACTGGAAAGAAATTATAAATAAATACGTAAGAAATGTCATGTAGAAGTAATTAGGTAAAAATCGTGTATAATGCCTTAGGCCTTCATGGCCTGTAGAGCAAAATAAATAAATAAATTTTGTTTCCATAGCTAGGTAGATAACATAAAAAACTCCCCTTGTATTTGCAATATTGTTTTCGTTCCCACTTCACTTTTTCCAGTTGTGGTTTCCTTCAGTTGGTAATATACGTTGTTCGTCTTTGTTATTCTATTTTTTATTGCATTGTCTATCTCTTCGTATTTACTAATTACTTTCTTTTTGTGTTACACATATTCTTTTATTATGAACATTCCAAAATTAATTGTAAATGAATAATTTTTAATGTTTGAATTATATCGATGGTCTAATTCTAATACCCTGTATCTCCAAAGAAGCAATTTGTCAGGAAACAATTTTTTTTTGTTTCTGTAGCTATTTTTCATTATACAGTTTTAAATTTTTGTTTTTATTATTAGTATGGGTCACAGTTATTGAATAACAACACACTTTTTCGAAAAACTTATAAATTTTTTATTATAAAGTAGATACGGGTTATTAAAAAAAATTAAGCAACTTTAACCGTAGATATGGTTTATTGTATTAACTAAATATTGTATTAACTGAATAGATTTTGGCTCTTTTTTAACTTAACTTCAATTATATAACACTTGAACTAAAACAAAAAAAATTGCAAGTATGTCCATTTGGATTATTATTAACTTAACTTAAATTAATATATTAATGCGGTAAGTTGTCATAAAAGTCTTGACAGTCGATCGGTAAAACTTTCTTTAATTCTTGTAAATGTTGCCACTTTTGTGGTGCAATGTTTAAGCGGTCCTTGTGTAGCTGCTGGTATTCATTTACAACTGGGTACTTAAGAGATCTTACAGGTAATGGCTTAAATTCTTCTTCAAAGTCTAATTTATATTCTATGATTTTTTTCTGCGGGTTGTACTTCAAATTCTTCAAGTCTGTAACTGTAGGATCATGTATTTTTTTGCCTGGCCTGATACTGGAATATATCCACGTGTCTTTTTGTGAAAAATCTTTAAAAAATTCGTGTGTCACATACTCAGCTTTTAAGGGAAATGGTCTTGCTCTAGCTTCTTTCGTAATGCTAACATATTGACTAGGTAAATGTATTGGCAGATGTTTTAACTTTCTTTCAATCAACGAATGTACAGTGTCACAATCCATTTGAGTGTGACCTTTCTCTAAAAATTTCTGCTCAATTACAACATTCTTTTGAATAGCATAATTCAACAGTGCATTAGATAGAAGACAATTTCGATTCTGGTAGCAACAACCGTCCGAGTATGAAGTTATTGGTAGATTTTTAGTGCACGTTGTACTAATAAAATCGATTATAAAAGATGCAAATGTGGAAGCACATAAATCCCCTTCAGATTCATTCCACCAGTAGTTCATAGAATCATGGGTAGCTAAATTATAAATTGTAAAATTGTGCACGCTTAATTTAGTTTTGTAATATAGTGCACTTGCGTTTACTACTGGACAAATTTTTACTGCCTGCATATCCATGGTAAAAGTATAGTTTTTGCCATCAATTGCCATTTTCTTGTCAATTTCCGTTTCTTTTCGGGCCTTATCTTTTTTGTCTAAATGAGCCTGATAAATCTTGTCTGTAATATTTTTCGTTTCGAAGCCGCAGCAGATGTCACATCTACCTTTCTTCGGTTTGTATAGCGAGAGATTCATTTCAGTAAAGACTTCGTCAAATACAGGATTACTGACAATTAATTCTGTTTGGCACTTTGCTTCACAGTAAGTTTTGCATTCCCAGAATAAATCTTGTTTAGTTACAAAAACTTGTTCGAGGTAAAGCTTTGTAGAGTCTCTTCGACAATAGTGCGATGGAAGTTTCGGCAGTTCTGTGAAGAACTGTCTTAATAGGGCTCTTTTTTCTTTGTTAATATTGTCCTTTATCATAGGTTTTTGTCTTGAAGGAACATTTAAACCATGCTCAAGTGTTTTGAACCAATCATGAATCATATCTTCCTTCAATGCAAGTGTTGCTAAAAACATTTTCTTACATACCCTTAATTTTACATTTTCTTTGCTTCTTAGATAATAGTTATAGGTTCCTTGTTGTCTTGAGACTTTCTCTCTGTGGTTTTACGTTGTGTAGGGACGTACTCAATATTAGACGTAACATAAATTCTTTTTTCTTCCCAATTCATGTTTTGCCAGAAATTTGTAAACATTGTTACACGTTGTTCTTCTGACAATTCTTTGCAGAACCTTTTTTTCGAGTTTTTGCAAACATTTGATGAACAGGTTTTGCCAATTTCTCGTGCTTTCCGTTTTATCCTTCTGATAATTTTTCCTTCCCTAGATCTTTCAAACCCGTCATAAACTTCTCCAAGCATTCTTTTCGTTTTTGATACATTCCGGCTCCACAACTTTGCCTTTGATTTTCTTCTTCTTTTATGCTTCTCTGTATTACCCGAATCTAAGTCTCCATTTTGACCTTCAATTTCATCATCACTTTTGTATTCGTTATTATTTTTACTTTGGTACGGACTGGTTTCAATTGGATCCTTGCTATTGTCTTCTTTTTGGTTCTTGATTTGGTCATCAATTACATTTTGGCTGATTTCAACAACAGAATTTTCAATACTTTGTGGAAATAGTTCTAGACTTGGAATAATATGATTAAAGTGTGTATTATCATTATATTGGTCAGTATTTGAAACTATATCGCTAATGTTTAATAATTTTATAGTATGATTATCACAAGAAAGATCACTGCTTTTAGCTACTACTGGATTATCACAGGTTTTATTGCAAAATGAAGTGTTTTCACTGCTCACAGGAAATGTCTCTGACATTAAAAGTTGAGTATTATCATGACCCTGACTATGTAATGTTTGAAGAATATTATCACATGCTTTATTAATTTCTTCGTCTGTTTCAAAACAATTAAATGCGACATCCTCATCGTTAGGCTGTTCAAGTTGTGATACGCATACATTTGAGCTGGTGTTGAATTCACTGTTATCTTCAGATAAGCGGTGTTCAAAACCGATTAATTCAGAATTATTACTGGCTGTTCTGTTACTTAAAGCTAACTCCACCATCAATTCTGTTCTTGTTTTCTAAAAAATTAAAAGCAATTAAATCAATTAAAATTCTTACCTACAATAACCCGTATCTGAATTCAAACATAAAATTTAGGTTAGAAAATAACCTGTAACTTATAACATGGTTGAATAATTACAAAATTCTAAAAAGAACATTAAATAATTAGTCTTATAACAAGACCCTATCAACACACAATAGTTTATTCACCGTAAAACACCATCTACTTACGTTTTTGTTATAAAATCCTTTGAATAGAGACATTTTAGTGACAACAATACAATCACGCACCACGTTTACTTGCCGAAACTAAATGGATACGGGATATTGGAACCGGTTTAAGCGCGAATCAGATATCGGGCTATTGAAAATAAAATAGTTATGAATTTTTTGGCGATATGGGAATATGTGCATTAGATGCGCAGTAAACTGTTGTACCGATAAAAAGAATAATCTGAAATTCGATTTTTTTGGAGATACGGGGTATTAGAATTAGACCATCGATATATGACTAGTGATTGCTAGCAAGACAATAATATACTTGTATTCTACAACTATAAATTAATTAAGTAACCATTTTTTCAGGGAATTCGAGCAGTGATAGCAGAATCATTTGAAAGAATCCATCGTTCCAATTTAGTTGGCATGGGTATAGTGCCTTTGCAGTTTTTCCCCGATCAGAATGCCGAATCATTGGGACTCACAGGCCGTGAATTGTACAATATTGAGTTGCCAACAGAGTTGAAACCTGGTCAACATATTAAAGTTACAACAGATTCAGGCAAAACTTTCGAAGTTCTCCTGAGATTCGACACAGAAGTTGACTTAACTTATTACCGCCATGGAGGTATCCTGAACTATATGGTGAGGAAGGTCGCGAAGGCTTGAAAGGAATAATTCATTTTATTACTGGCAGTTGTGCTGATATTGTGCGAGGTGCTACTTTTAAGGTGTATGTTTTTTTTTAATTAAAAGCAATTGTTTTTAATTAATAATCAGTAGTTGAAATAGTTAAAGGATAATATATTCAAATATACCAAAGTTGCGAAACTTTTTCTGTAGTTCGTATCATTATACATATGTTGTTATTTTATACTTTTATCCAGGTTATATTGTTTTATTATTGTTGGTGGAGGTCTTTGAAAACATTTGTTAATATATTTTTTATTACTCATGAAGTGTAATCATACCTTTTGTTTTGTGCCAAACTTATTGAAGAAATAATTTTCTTTTAGCTCATAATAATTAAAGTAAATTCTCATTCTTATCCTGCATTTAAAATAATTTGTATCTATTATAGTTTTTTATAAAAAATTAAACCTATAATGCTGTTAGCAATAAGACAAGATATAAATAAATACTGCTTTTATTTTGATACATTTTTCTTTAAAATTTGTGAATAGTAAAGTTTAATTTAAAAATGTGAATACAATACAAAATAACCCTATAAAATACACAAAAATCTAAGCATCGTAAGTAGTAGCCGACACATTCCCACCATGTCCCGTCCAGTTAGTATGAACAAATTTGCCTTCTTGATTCAACAGTTCGTAGGTATGAGCTCCAAAATAGTCTCGTTGCGCCTGCAGAAGATTCGCTGGGAGTCGTTCGGACCTATAACCATCATAGAAAGCCAAGGCAGTAGACAAAGCAGCTGTTGGGATTCCTAAAATATTTCGATTATTTACATTTTTATACACGAGCCTGAATATAATTTATTACCTAAATTAACAGCAGTGGTGATTACATTTCGCCATCCGCTTTGGGCTTTTCCAATGGCTTCCAAGAAGAAGGGAGCAAGAAGTAGAGAGCTGAGGTTGGGGTCTTTCTCGAATGCACGTTTAATTTGCCCAAGGAAAACTGAGCGAATTATGCAGCCACCGCGCCACATCAGAGCAATGGATCCGTAGTCCAGTGACCATTTGTGTACATTTGCAGCCTCTCTTAATAACATAAAGCCTTGGGCATATGACACAATTTTACTGGCATACAAAGCCTGTAATAGAAATGTTTGTATAAGTATTATAAATCTGAATCTCATCAGTGGAGTCTATGCAATGTAGGAGATGTAATTTGTGATAAAATTCTAATTTATTGTTGTTTTGCTTTCCAAAACATACTGTAACATATTATAATAAAACATTAAAAAAAGCAAAAATACGCTTATAAGTAAGTTAGGTCTTGCAAGCAAGTGTGTATCAGATTTTTTTACTGTGCTCGGATAAAACATAAATTTAGTTTTTTTTAATGGAAGCTTATAAAAATTAGATTTTCTTAGAAAACTCATTCTGTAAGTTTTCAGTAGTATTGATACACAGGTTATTGCATTTATTTTCATGTTCTTTAAGTTTGTGATCATTATTAATCGTCACCCCAGTGATATCTTGTTGTACGTCCATTTTTGGACTTTGTTAACCAAATATTATCCTGGTCTACAACAAAGTTTTCAGTAAATACTTGGGCTATATCCTTAAAATTCCGGTGATGTTATAGAATTATCTTGTTCCTTTCATTATTATAGATATATTATGTTCTATAAACCGTACAGCCTCATTTTGTTCTATTTGAAACTTTTATTGGGAATGTTTTGTTCTATATCCATACGCACAACATCCATTGTTTAGTTAAGTTGTTCTACACAGTGGCGTAACGCAAATCTTACGGGCCCCCCCCGCAAAACCTTTACAATGGGCCCCCCGTACTATCTACTACCCATTTTTATATATTACGAATTTGAAAATTAAGAGCCGTAGGTTTAAGAGAATCCGACACCAGAATCATAAACGTATAAAATTAATAAATTCACTCAAGCTATAAATAGTAAATTAATCGTACCTTAATTTCATTGGTAATAATGCAATCTGGTAAAGAAGCAATTTTGTCAATTAAAAAGTTTAAACACAAAGTTTACAAGAAGCGACTTGCCCGTCGCGCATTTTTTTGTGGCGAATTCGTTAATAATTTTGTGCATGCTGAGTGTGTTAATATGTTCCTGCTCTATGCTGATAACAGCTAAATCTGATAATCATTGTTCAGACATAGAACTTCTTAAATAATGTTTGATTAGTTTTAATTTAGAAACGGAACGCTCCGCCGAGGTAACACTAACTGGTAATGTTAGCCGGCCTCGGTGGTCTAGTGGTTAACGCGTTTGCCTTTAGATCCGAGGGACGCGGGATCGAACCTGGTCAAGGTCGGCGAGATTTTTCTAGCAGGGAAAAATCTTAAAATGCGCCTTCTGTCGGATAAGAAGTAAAGCCGTAGGTCCCGTGCCAGTGCGATGTGTGACACGTTAAAAATCACTACTGGAGTTGGAATTACCCCAGTTAGGCAAAATTCTTGGTTAGGGTGTACAATGGGCCAAATGTGGCCTAAGTGCATAGAGATGCTTGGAAAACCGCGCCTAGATCTCGCTCTTTCAAAATAAGCAAGCAAGCAACTGGTAATGTTAAGAACAAAATAACCGCACTACAAACATCAGTTACACTGGAAGCTGTGCACGCATTTTTAATAAGCAAAAAGTCAGCAAGGTCTCTTACGGTACTCATTTAGGAAATGTCATCTTTTAACATCTTTTTTACACTCAAAATTTGAAATGGAAATTGTTCAGATAAATCCTTGTGATATTTCCTTTGTAATTTGGAGGCATTTTCAAAAAGATCATCTTCTGTCAGCGATAAAATATTTGTGGGAGTTAAAAAAATAAAGCTGTTAAAAACGTTGTTCATACTTTCAAACCTCAATCTCAGGTGCTTTATTAATATATCTATGGTAGTTATGAACACTTCCACTTCAAATAATTTTTCAGCATCAATTAATCGTTCATCAGTAGCTAGTTCATCATAAAATCGTTTTGCTTTTCTCTTTCTTTTTTCTTCAAACTTCGGACCTATACCCCAAGAATTTGCTAGGACCACAGCCTTTTCTTTTAATTCAGGAAATGTTTCCCTCATGTCACTTATGGCTTTCAAAGTGGAATAGCATAACTATAAACTCGAATTTCTCCATCTTTTTCTTTATTGCAATAGCCTTTCCTCTTCTCGTTTTTTACTCAACAGTGATATACTGGACAAAACCTTCCAAACTAAAACAAAATTATATCTGATAGCAGCAATGGATTTTTGGTTGTTTAAACCACACTAATATAAAGAAATGTTTTATAACGATTTATTAAACGGAATAAATAACAAGTGAACAAACTTAACGAAATACATAATAACTATAAACGTTGCACGGGCAGCTACGCCGGAAGACTAATCCCCTGGACCGTTGTTGGAACCCTTATACTCTAGTCCACCATCGTGGCGCGGGGGCAGTTTTTCCGTTCTCACGCTTTTTCCCCAGATCTTGAAACTACCGGCCACAGCCCCGAGGCGCCGGCTAAGTGCCGACGTCCTTTCAAGAATTATATTGATCCGTATCCGGTGTTAAAGTTTTGCCAAAGATCTGAGAAAGTTTAACGCGCGTCTTTCACACGCGTAGCCACAGATTCATACCGTGAAGACCATCTTGTACAACGAAGGCGTTTTAGAACATTTTCAGTATTTGACAACTTTTAAGTCGTTCCACCTTTTCCGAAAAACTTGTATATTTTTTGATATAAATCATAAAACTCTTTGATCATTGCCACATTACCACAAACATCACTTAAAACTAAATTTAAATTATGAGCTGCACAGTGGATATAGTCCGCCATTGATTCCTTTTCTTTGATCAATTTTTGTAGTCCTGAATAAATTCCGATCATGTTCGCTGCACCGTCATATTCGTGTCCGCGACACTGTCGTAACTTGATATCCATTTCATCCATGTTTTCCAAAACTGATTTTTCTAGACCTTTTGAAGTTTGGTCTGTAACTTCTTTAAATCATATAAACGATTCCAAAATTTTTATATGTTTGGTTTGGTTATTTTCATCAGTTTCAATTTTAACATATCTGATTATTTGGCTTAATTGATCAATTTCGACACGCCTTGCGTAGTATCTGTAATTATGGAAATGTTTGATTTCAGTTGTGACGAAACTGTGTGAATTAGTTCATTTTGTATCTTTGGACTAAGGTATTTGTTTTTCTCTCTTTCACTGGATAAGTGTGAATTTAACTCTGGATCATACTTAGCCAACAATTCCACAATGGACAAACAATTTCCCTTTTGGATCGACTTTTTGTTTTCCCGATGTCCCCGAAGCGCCGCTTAATGATTTGGATGGATTCATTTTGAATACGTTTACATTCATAGACAATTCTGGAAACTGAACGATGAAGCAGAAGTACATTTCTACTCAAAACATATAAAACGTGTCACACCTTTAAGAAAGAGAACTAAAGTGTAATCGAGCAAAACGAAATACAGTTACGAATACCATAGTCTCAGGAGTGAAGATTTGGGTATGTCAAAAGCAAAAACCGGGTGTACTACTTTTTTAAGAAAAATAAAAATGAGGATGTACCACATTCCCCCATAAACACAAGAAAAAATTCATACCAGTTGAAAAAAAAGATGAAGTAAGATCACATATTAAATCATTTCCATCAATTGACTCCCATTACTGTAGGGCCCTGACTAAAAAAAATATTTAGAGTGTAGTATAAACTTCCGTAAAATGTATGATTTATACAGATCTTCAAGGGAAAATCCTGTTAAATTCCATATGTACTCGGAGATATTTAACACGGAATTTAATATAAGATTCTACAGGCCTAAAAAGGATCTTTGGGACCAATGCAAACTGTTTAAGATACTAAAGGAACCAACTGAAGAAGAAATCGCAAAACAGGAACAACACGTAAAACGCAAAAATATTGGAAATCAAGAAAGGAACAGAGACAGAAAAAAGTTTGTTGAGGATGAAACAGTTGGGGTAATAATTTTTGATTTACTGCCAAGGGCAACGTTTCAAATTTCTACCATAAAACTAAGCTCTCTTGCTATAACTTAACTGCTTATATGGATAAAACTAAAATTGTTTATAATGCAATCTGGCACCAGTTTATTGCCGGACGTGCTGGCATTCATATTGCCAGTGAAATGTTTCGAATTTTGAAATGAGTAATAGTAGACAATCCAAACTTAAAGACATATTTTGTGGTCCGATAGTGGCATGCCACAAAATAGAAATTCCGTGATGAGTTTTGCTATACAGCATTTCTTAAAGTCCAAAGACAGCGAAGGTCTTGAGATTGTTGAAAAAAAATTTAGCGAACCTGGACAAGGTAATGTCCAGGAAATAGATTCTGCACTAGTTGCATAGAAAAACAAATTCGAAATTTAGAAATATGGAGTCCCCTCTCCGTAGTCAGAGTTCTATTGTCTATTCCTTGATCATGGAAGCTTAAATTCAAAGTATTGCAAATTAAAGAGACCGACTACCAACTTCAATTTTCAGAAAATTAGTAAACTACTCAGTTGCGACACAATACCATACACTAGAGTGAAACATATTATTTATACAAAAAAAGATGTCAATAATGTTGGATATAAAGAAATCTTTGAAGGTGATATGCATAAAACCAAAATTTGTGTGTTGAAACAACTAAATTCAAGTAGATATGGGCGAACGGATACATTATGCGACTTATATAATTTTTCAAGTGATATACCATTGGCTGATTTGGAAATTAATGTTTCTGACTTAAAACGACAGCACTTAACTGATATGAAATCATATAATCCTGATGATACTGAAAGAATCTTTTATGAAACATTGTTAGAGATAAAAAACACTCCAAAGAAAATTACCACAGGGAAAAAGAAAAACAGGTGCAGGTAAAGATGCCAGAAATTATAAAGGTTCAGTGAAGAGGAAAAACACTAAAAACTAGAAATTAAAAGAAGAAAGTGCCAAAACAAAACCAACAAAATTCATCAGAAAAATCATTTATTTAATAGTTATTTATTGTATTGTTTTAGATAGCGTTTTATCCATGCAAGAAAGTTTAAACTCGAGAACGAAGTTCGAGAGTTTAATTTTCTTGAGTGGATAAAACGCAACTAAAACACGAATGCTGTACAACGTTTTATCCACAATCACGGTCATTTAGATTCAGATTTCATCAAAAAATGATTTGATATTTTGCTCTGACTAACGTCAAAAATAATTGAAATTATTTAAAAAAAACTTTGGAAGGCGTTGAATGGTTGCTAAGGTGATGAATGGTTGTTGATGAATGGTTGTTCTTTAGTTTCGATTGTTTATCGACTCCATTTGTGAAGTTGGTGAAAAATGCAAGAAAGCGATTTTGTTCCTGAGAAAATCAAAAAGGAAGCTAAAGAAGCAATTCTCCAATTATTGCCTGTGAAGTCCAGGCAACATTATGAAAAAGTATTTTCCGAATTTAATGAATGGAAAGAAAAACGGGGGGTAAGGACAATAAATGAGGAAGTTCTGCTATCGTATTTCTTTAATTTGAAGAAGAAGTATGCAATTTCATCCATTTGGTCGAAGTACTCGATGCTGAAGGCCGCTATGAAGGTCCATAAAAACATAGACATTGGAAAATATAGTAAGCTCACTGCCTATCTGAAGAGTGAGTCGAGAGGGTATAAAGCGAAGAAAGCTGCGGTATTGGAAAGAGTACACGTGGAAGAATTTTTGACAAGGGCTTGCGATGAAGAATATTTGATGATTAAGGTAATATCTCTTAACCTTTTAGACATTGTAGATAATAAACTTTGAAATATTTTAGGTTGCACTAATAATGGGGTTGTCTGGTGCCTGTCGTTGCTGTGAATTGACGAATTTGAAAATCAATGATGTAGAAGACAGGGGCGCATATCTGCTTGTTTCTATACCAGATACCAAGACCGCCGTCTCACGAAAATTCACAATTATGGAAGAAGGATTCTCTATCAATACTGTGGAGACGTGTAGAAAATACATGTCCTTACGTCCGAAGAAGTTATCCAACGACAGATTCTTTTTACGATACTCTAATCAAAAATGTACTTCACAACCTGTTGGAATCAACACGTTGTCGAAAGTTCCTTCAAGAGTTGCTTCATTTTTGAATCTGGCAAACGCAGAAGTTTATAGCGGCCATTGCATGAGGCGCACTTCAACAACTTTACTGGCTAATAAAGGTGCTGACCTTACAACAATTAAACGACATGGTAGGTGGAGAAGTTCCGCTATAGCAGAAAGTTATATCGAGGATTCTGTATCTAATAAGCTTGATATCGCAAGGAAAATCCAAGGTACTCCTGGTACTAGTCGTTCCTTACAAGAGGAGACATCCATTGTTTCTACAGATTTATCAAAAACTTCGACAAGCACTATGCGTTCTGAAACCGATGACAACTACAAGCTTGTTATTAATGGAAACGAAGTGAAATATGATAAAATAGAGAAGGAAATTTCTATTAATGTAAATGTTAATGTTAATTTTAATAAAAAATAAATAAAATGTAATTGTTTTAAGATTGTATTTTTCATTATTCCACTAGTGGAATAAAGTAATTTCATTATTCCACTAGTGGATAAAGTGGTACTTTATATGCTTCATAAGTGTGGATAAATCTCCAATTATAATGTGATTGTGGATAAAATAATTGCTTTGTCTGAACATATAAAATATGAAATTAAAGCAATGAAAACACTCTCCACTATGGGAGTTTAGCCATAGCCACTTCAAACGGTTTATTCAATTTAAAAAAAATGGAATGACCTTCAAGCGTATTATTTCACGGTTATTTTGGATTCTAGTAAATTATTTAATCGGGTACAGATTAACCGTTTCTTATTGACAATTATCTCAGGATTCATAAATGATTTATTGTCAGAATTTCCATTTCATCCTGCTATTTGGATTCTACCTTCTTCAAATTATGATTCGCATTTATACCTAAACGCTTTCTAATTTCTTGGTCTCTGTTTCATTTCTTAGAGTTTGTCTTTACTCATAACTGGTTGGTGCTCATTCAGGCTTCCGTTCGGCAGGGTTAAGTATATCGATACCTTCCAAGGTTGCTATCAAAAAAATTAGTAAAGCTTTTCGGAAGAGTTTATTAAAAACACACGTTCTTCAATTCTCCAACTTTCTCTCCATTTAATAGAAAATGTTTAAGCTGTGTCAACACGTTAAACGTGTTAATCGTCTTCTTCCTCTTCTTCATCTTAAAGTAGGACTTTTGTCCTGTTACTGCCTAATATCCCTCTACTGATCCTCTGTGGAGGTTAATACCCAACTGTCCTTCTATTTCTTTGGTGGTCTTCCCTGCGGCTGTAGGATGTCTGGTTTTCCCATCATTGCTATCGCGAAAGCAAATATACCTATCTCCATTATGACAATTTACCCATTACCACTTCAGAACATCATTTCAAATTGGAAATGATTTGCATTTAGCTTCAAGTGTGTTATTTATAGGTCATTGTAGCCTCCAGTACTAATAAAATATTTCAGTCGTTGTGTGTTAATTGTGAAATCAATGAAAACACTCTCCGTTTGGGCAATTTACGCATTGACACTTCAATATATCTGTAAGATATGTCAAGAAAATGCAATGATCTTTGAAGCAAGTTATTTCTCGGTCATATTGGATTCTAGTACTATACCTACTAGCGTACAGTTTATATTTTTTATTGACAACCACCTCAGGATTCAAAAATGTTTTATTGCCACAATTTCCATTTCATTGTGTTATTTTGAATTCTACCTTCTTCAAGTGACGGTTCGCATTCATACGTAAACGTTTTCTAATTTCTTGCTCTCTGCTTTATTTTCTAACTAACTGCCTTTAATAATAACTGGATAGTTTGTCAAGTTTAAGTATATTGATATTCACCAAAGTTGCTGCCAAGAAAGGAAGCTTTTCGGAACAGAATATTAGAAAGAGACGTCCTTCAATCTTTTAACTTTCTCGTCAATCAAAGGAAAATGATTAAGCCGTAGTTTTTAGTGCTTCTGCTGAACGTGTTAATTGTGAAATCAATGAAAACACTCGCCATTATGGCAATTTACCTGTTGACACTTAAACACATTTGTATGATATGGCAAGAAAATACAATGACCTTCAAGCAGGTTACTTCAAGGTCACTTTGAATTCCAATAACATACCTAATAGCGTCCAGCTTAAAATTTGTTTATTGACTACTATTTCAGGATTCATAAATGATTTATTGCCACAATTTCCATTTTATTGTGTTATTTCCAATTCTCTCTTCTTCAAGTTATGGTGGGCATTCATACGTAAGCGTTTTCTAATTTCTTACTCTCTATTTTATTTTTTGCTTTTGTTTTTACTAAAAACTGGTTGGTGTTAATTGAGGCTTCTGGTCGTCAAGTTTAAGTATATCGATATCTAAAAAGGTTGCTGCCAAAAAAGGGAGCAGAGCTTTTTGGAACAGTATATTACAAAGACACGTCCTTCAATCCTTCAAATTTCACGCTATTTAAAAAAAATGATTATCCCGTAATTTTAAGTGCTTTTGCTGAATGTGTTAATTATGAAATTCCTGAAAACACCCTCGACATGGCAATTTACCCGTTGACACTTCAATACATTTGTATGATATGGCAAGAAAATAAAATGACCTTCAAGCAGGTTATTTCAATGTCACTTTGGATTCTATTAACATACCTAATAGCGTCCAGCGTAATATTTTTCTGTTGACAACTATCTCAGGATTCATAAGTGATTTATTGGTACAATTTCCATTTCATTGTGTTGTGTAAAAACTGGTTGGTGTACATTCAGGCTTCCGTTCGCCAAATATAGCCGTAGCTACCAAGGTTGCTACTAAAAAAGTAAGTAGAGCTTTTCGGAATAGTACATTAAGATGACACGTCCTTCAGTCCTTCAAGTTTGTCGTCATTTAAAATAATTAATCCGTTGTTTTTAATGGTTTGTCTGAAGGTGTTAATCGTGAAATCAATTACAAATCTCTTCATTATGACAATTTACACGTTGCCGCTTTAGAAAAGCTTTTTAATTTGGAAACAAAATGCAATGAACTTCAAGTGGGCTATTTCAACGTCATTCTGGCCTTTAGTACAATAGCTAATCGGATTTAGCTTAATATTTTTCAGTGACCACTATCTAAGAATCCATAAATGATTTATTGTCAGAATTTCCAATCTGTTTCATTATTTCGGTTTTACCTTCAAATTATGGTGCCCAATAGCACTCAAATATATTCTAGCTCCCTACTTTATCTTTTATCCTTTGCCTTAAATGATACCAAATTGTTGGTGTTAATTCACGCTTCAGTTCATCACGTTTAAATATATTAACCACTACCAAGGTTGCTACCGAAAAGGGTGGAGTATTTTTCGGAACAGTCTATTCTACTGGATAGAGATGTCCAATTCCTTCTCAATTTAAAGTAGAACATTTAACCATAGTTTTGAGTGGTTTGTCTGGACATGTCAATCCTGAAGTCAGTTAAAAACCGTTCAAATTCAAATTTCGTCCTCACCGTTCTAAATAAACCTATTCAATTTTGTATAAATATGCAAATGATCTTGGGGTGATTTCCAGGTATTTCTGTATTATCCTACGATTCCTATAAAAATGGAATTGATAGTAAAGTTAGGTATTTATGAAAGCTCGCTTTTTACATATATGTTTTTATCATTCTTCTACGAGTATGTCCACGTCAAATTATACTCTATAGCCAAAAACAAATATTGTCTAGGATACTTTTCGACAATTTATTTGTTCGCCTTTGTGCAATTCTTTTAATGTCGGCATGCCGATGATATAAATTCGGTCTTCTAGGTTTCCTTAAGAGACATCAACATAAACTCAATTTAAAGATTTCCTTCTTCTTCTTTTGGTGCCTTATTCTCTGCGAACGTTGGCGATTAACATGGATATTCTTATTCTATCAGCAGCCTGTCTAAATAATCGTACAGATGTTATCCCAAACCACTGGCGTAGGTTTTGCAGCGACCAGTCCCTTCTTCTTCCTGCCCCCCTTCAATTGTCGACCTTTCCCTGTAGAATAAGTTGTAATAGTAATACTCATTGTTTCTCATAATATGTCCGAAATACTCTATTTTTCTTCTCTTCACTGTGTGTGCCACTTCTTTCGTTTCACCCAATCTTCTACGTACTTCTTCGTTAGTTATATGCTCGATCCATGAAATGCACAAAATTCCCCGGTATATCCACATTTCGAACGCTTCGAACTTTTTCATCAGGGTTTCTGTCATGGTCCACGCCTCAACGCCGTAGAAAAGGACTGGAAGGATGTAACATCTGACCATTCTTATTTTCAGTTGTAGGCTTCTGTTTCTACTGAGGAAAAATGTTTTCATTTTATTGAATACAGTTCCTGCTTTCTCGATTCTGCATCTGATTTCTACGGGTTGGTCCTAATTTACGTTTACCATTGAACCCAAATATGTGTATCACTCGACTCGTTCTGTAGTCTCTTGATTTAAAGTCAAAACTATGGGAGGCTGGACATTTTTGCTGATGGTTATATGTTTTGTGTTAGAGGTGTTCAGGCTAAGTCCATAATCCTCGCTTGTTGCATTAATTTTTTCAAGAAGGGTTTGAAGATCCTCTAGGCTACTTGCCAGGATTACCATATCATTTGCGCATCTGATGTTGTTTATGTTTTCCCGTTTATTTTAATTCCTTCAGGAGAGTCTTCTAGTGCCTCTTGAAATATCTTTTCAGAGTAGATGTTAAATAGGGTCAGTGAAAGGACGCGCCCTTGACATACGTCTCTTTGGATCGTCACCTCTTTTGTTTTGTGGTCCGCTATGTTCACGTAAGCTGCCTGGTTCCAATATAATTTCGCTATAATTATTACATCTTTGTTGTTAAGACCTACTTCTTTTAAAATCCCTACTAGCATTGTGTGTTTGACTCTGTCAAAAGCCTTAGAAAAATCTATAAAACACACAAAGCGGTTTATGTTCCTACAGCGTTGCACTAGAACTTGTAGTGAAAAGATTGCCTCTCTAGTTCATAGACCATTTCTAAAGCCAAATTGAGATTCGCTGATGTATAGCTCACATTTTCTGTACATTCTGCTGTGAATGATCTTGCTGAACACTTTGACGATGTGATTGATGAGACTAGTGAGCCTGTACTTGTCGCAGGAAGTGGTTCGAGGCTTTTTAGGAAGGGTAATGAAAGAAGACACTAACCAGTCAGGAGGTATTTTTCTTGTATCATAGATGAGATTGAAAATTCCTTCCGGAGATACGTGTTATTGTCACATAATAATTTTATCAGTTCCACGGGAACTTCGTCAGGTCCAGACGATTTATTGTTTTGCATATTGTGTATAGCTCCCTCCATTTCTTCTTTTGTTATGTGTGGGCATGGTTCAGATTCTTCAATATTGTAATGTTCTGGTCGATCATCTGAGAATGCTGTTTGAATATATCGTTTCCACGTCTTTAGCTTATTTGCCATTTCTGTTAAAAGTTTACCATTTGAGTCTACCAGGGTTCCTCGGATGGTTTTCTTCCTGGTGTGTGTCATTTCCTTTATCCTTCTGTATGTATTTAATTGCAAATGAATGTTGTTTAGTTCCTCAATATCGTTACATTGCTCTGCCAGTCATTGTTCTTATGCAGCTTTGGTTGCCTTCTTTATTTTCGTATGTAATGAACGATACCCTTCCCTGTTTTTGTTCTTAAGTGTTATTCTATTATCCATTAGGGTTAGGATCTCGTCTGTCATCTATTGCTTCTTCTTCATACATAATTTTTTAGGTATTTTTCACTGTTATTGGGCGATTTTTTTCCATTTTTGTATGGGTTCTTCTGGGGTTGCCATTATTTCTTCTAATTCGGTTTGTAGTTCTTCTACTTTTTGCTGAACTGGGCCTTCCCTGAGCCTTCGAATATCTATTTTGTTATATTGTTGAGTTTTTACAATTATATTTGTTGTTTTTGATATTTTCGTTACATATTAGAAGTTTAAGTGTGGTGACGGCATGGTTGGCATAGCGCTCGCTTTCTTGGCAAAACGTCGATTGAGGCTTGGGTTCGACTGTCCAGGATTACTACAACAGCGTATAGTTTTCTACCACTGATAACTTCGCAATCCGGTTTTCAACTTCTAGGATTTGGCAATATTAGGTTATTTACTGAATTATAGTAATCATTGTAGGCTTATGCGTATGTCTATCCCGGTGTATATGCACTTGCTTGCTTTGAAAGAGCGAGATCTAGGACGCGGTTTTCCAATCATCTCTATGCACTTAGGCCATATGTGACTCATTGTACACCCTAACTAAGAATTTTGCCTATCTGGGGTAATTCCAACTCCAGTAGTGATTTTTAACGTGTCACACATCGCAGTGGCACGTAACCTACGGTTTTACTTCTTATCCGACAGAA
>JABXWE010017439.1:0-17489 GCA_014611495.1 Limonius californicus
TACATAAATTTATTTAAAATACTCTTAAACTTCCTCAATAGAAAAAATAGTATAAAGAACACGTTTCATAAGACCACTTGTCGCACTCGTCCGTTGAAAAACTCGACGCTTCGCGTCTCGTGTTTCAAACTTAGACTCGTGCGTTAAGAAAACGCCTTATGAAACTAGTTCTTTAATATACTATAATGTCCCATATCCCATATCTACCTTTTATCTAAATTATTTCGAAGAATTAGAAAATATAAGCATTTAGGTAAATGTTTGTGAACATTATGTAACATACAAAAACTGAAATAAATCTAGTGTGCAAATTTTATAAACATTTCCGCCTTGTAAATAATGAACGTAATAACATCTATACTATAATGTTCAAATCTAAGGAAAGTTAGTAAAGGTTGTAATAATTTAGTTGTCTGCCCGTCTCACTGGTCGACAAAGTTCGGGTGTCGCAATAACTATTGAACTGCAAGGATGAACGCAAAAGTTTATACTTTTCTGGGCCGCAAGTGAGCCGAAAATGGCGGTGGGCGCAAATGAGCCGGGCGCAAGTAGGCCGACACCGGGTGGATTAGAGGGAGCGTTATCTATTAGAAGAAACCCTTTTTGTGTGACCTTTGCTCATCTAAAATTGTTTTACGTGTTTTGATAAACCTTTTCTAAACAATTCTCCAATGTATCCGGGTTATAGAGTTAAATGACACAAAACTCTCCGACTGTTATAGTTCTTACAATGGGCATTTAACAGTTTCGGATTAGCGCTTTATTTACAGAGCACAAACTGAACGCATTTCTGTCTTTGTTAGTTGCTTGCAGTTTCAGATTTCCGACAAAGACGTATGTCGTAGTGACATCTGCGAACGAAACAAGACCAACACTATACGTGTGACGTATTCTGTTGGCTGACATGTTTAGTAGAAAGAAACAGAGATACTTGAAGAATGTAGCGCTGATGCAGCCAAACGTCACTACTTAAATGTGTTTCCAGCAGTATTTAAAATGTTTTAGCGGTTTATACGGCAATATTTTATTTTATACACTTGGGGAACCTTTGTTTTTGCTGGGAAATATTTCAACGACATGTTATGTTCTGTTAAAATTTGCCGCTCTGTAGGAATTAATTTCTTAATTTGATTGCCGCTCCATAGGAATTATAACGTTATTTGGATTGCAGTTTTATTTTGAACACAGTTTTGGTTATGCTGTTTAAGTTTGAGTTATGTTGGCAGTTCCCTTTTTGTAGGCTCAAAATTGCCGACTGTTGTTTTTCTCTTCTTGACCTTGCACACTTCCGAGAACTTACGTGTCCCTTATTCTAGAACTTTCCATGACATGTCGTAATATGGGGCAATTTCTTTTTGGGGGAAAGTGCAGATTCCCGTTGCGAGAGCAGTTAGTCAGCCTTAGACCTTCGCTGATCTCCGGTCGCTCGATCCCATCCACGGGGACCGAAATTTCCACGATTCTCGTCAAGCCTAGTATCGCGGCGCTACTAGGCCAGAAGAAATACCTTACAGTTCCGTTTATAAGTCAATGCAGCCCAAAATCAGGTATTTATGTCCTAAAAACTCGAAAATTAAAGTTTTGGGAATCGCTGGCTTACGTAATATAACAGAAATGTAAATCTATTAATGTTTGAATGAAGTTCCTGAAATGGTCGAATTGTTTCAGCCATTTTAATTTGGATTTAATTTGAGAAATCCGGTGCTGTATGAACCAGGCCTATAACCTATAAGTATTACCTATTATGTTTTGTTTATACAGTGCTTCCCGAAAGTAATGGATAAATTCTAAAAAATTGTTGAGAAAAATATTTCAAAAAAATGCTAGGACACGTCGTTTTTTATTTTTAAATTATCATTTAGAGATGTAATTTTCAACCCTCCACCCCTCAACACCTAAGCGCTTGCAACTTCAACTTTAAAAATTTAAATAGCAAAGTACCCCTTGTGATAGATTTCTTTATGTTGAATACAATAAAAAAAGTTTTTCAAAATTGGTTGAAAAATAACGGAGATATTTACCAAAATGTATTTAAATGAAAGTGCCAATATTCGAGCAGGCGTCGCACAGAGGGACCAAAAGTAGGAAAATTTGGCAAAAAATCATAAATCAACAATATGTTTCTTTTGGAGACTGTAGTTTAACGTCCCTTCGATTATATTACATTAATAAAAAGGGCGGCAAGTGCGCCGGTGGCGGCGAAGGGGCGCCTCACAAGCCGGAACTTGTAAGGTTTACTCATTAGCTATTCCTTTCGAGCTACTATAATTTGAACTATGTTTTATCTATGAATTATTTTTGTCATGGAGGCTTTACCTACAGGTTAGTACATTACTCACTCGCTATTTGTATATATTAATAATAATGGATAGTCTTTAATTCGAAATAAGTACACCTAGTGATAAAATTAAATAAACATTTCAATTATCATTATATATACTTAGGATAATAGATCCGTTCCGGGCACTTCCGGGCTAGTATTTTAACTTATTTTGGTAATAAAGCTCATCAGTTTTGAAAATCTTTAATAAAAGTTTGCGCCAATTTAAAATAGTTAGTATTTAATGTGTGGGTAACTTAGGTAATATTACCCTGTAACTTAAGTGACTGTTTTTATATATTTCTTCTTTCAAGAATCTGGTTCTACCGATATTTTTTTAACAAGATGGACCCTGTATGATGTAATGAAACAAATTAACGTGAAGAACATAGAAGGCCAAATTGGTTTCTTGAAAATATACATTCAAATTCGTACTAATTGTCCGAAAAATCTAATTTCAAATATAAAAAAGAAATTGCCTTACTTTGTGGCTGATTTCAAAAAAAAAGTGGCAGGAATCTAACAGAAAAGAGGATAGATTTCTTCAAAAAAATAGAATATGGCTTGAAACTTCCATAAGTTTCCCTAAATATTCGTCTGAAAATAAGAAGAAAGGTCGACCTGAGAAAACATTCGAAAATGGTAGTGAAACATCAGAACGTCAGAAAACCGAAAAGTTGCGGGCCCAACATTCTTATGGAGAGCTATCGTATGCTGCACAAATGAGTCTACGTTCTTCTGGCCAGATAGACGATTCTGTCATCAAAGACGTTACGATGACTTCACCAAAATGTGCTTCAAAATACAGAACTGCTTCCAAGAAATTGAAAATTCCACAAACAAGAAAACACGGAGGAACTGAGGCTTTATCTATGTTTATTGATGCAAGCCTTGCCAGAAAATAATACAATAAAATTAGAAGAAGAGATTTATCTGGATTTCCATCATATAAAAAAATTCAATTAGCAAAAAGGGAATGTTAACATGGCAATAGTTGCCGAAAATAAGAAAATGATACAAACTAGATTCAAAAAGGAGATGGGCTTGGTCATTGACAAGCCTAAGCAAGAATTTGGAAACAGCAACGATGGAAACACCGCAAGACGTTTTTTTCACGATACTGAAAAATCAGTAGCAATTACAGGAGTTACTGTCGAAATAATACAGAGATTTAAAATGATATTACAAACAATAGCTAGTGGGCACCTTATAGATAACGATAAATTCAGAACATATACATTGGATACTACAAAAGTATTTGTGGAAAAATATCCGTGGTGTCCAATGCCACCAACAGTGCATAAGATTTTAATTCATGGTCCGGATGTGATCGCTGGTGCTTTACTGCCCATTGGGCAACTAAGCAAAAAAGCCCAAGAGGGTAGTAATAGAATTTTTAAAAGATACCGAGAAAATTTTGCAAGAAAAATGTGTCATGAAAACACGAATGAAGATGTGCTAGATCGTTTACTGATTGCATCCGACCCGTACATTTCAAGCCTGGAAGAGGTACATATAACCAAAAAGGCATTTGATAAAGAAGTTTTAGGAATGTTATTGCCTCCAACAGTGAAGGAATCTTCGGGAAATGAGTTGGCTGATTGCAGTTCAGATTCTTCAGGGAACGAGATAGATGATTTAAGTTCTGATTCTAACTAAATCAATAATTTTTAATTTTCTTAATAAATATATATAAATCAATATTTTATTATAAAATATGTTTTTTTACCATTACCTTTCCTAAAAACTATGAAAACATTTTTTGCCAACTTTAGCTGCTTTCGGCCCCACTGTGCGTCGGTACGGCTCTAGCAGTGAGTGGTAAAAACAATTGTTTGTCGTTCTCAGTACGTGCTGTAAACGTTGCGATGAGTTTTGAGAAATACATCAAAGTTTAAAATTTCGATTCTTCCGCCTTCGGTATGTCTCATTTTTGGAATCTTATTTCCTTAATCGTCAGAAAATTATCACACACTCCACTAAGTAATGTCAATAAATTTTGTTGGACATTCAATTATTAACAATTTTCAATAGTTCTTATCACTCATTGCTAGAGCCGTATGAACGCCTGCTCGAATATTGGCACTTTAATATCAATACATTTTGGTAAATATCTCCGTTAGTTATCAACCGATTTTGAAAAACGATTCAACATAAAAAAAGCTATCAGATGAGGTATCAGAAGGGCTACTTTGCTATTTAAATTTTTAAAGTTGAAGTTGCTAGCGCTTAGGGGTTGAAGGGTGGGGGGTTGAAAATTACATCTCTAAATGATAATTTAAAAATAAAAATCGACCTGTCCGAGCATTTTTTTGAAATACCTATATTTCTCAACGATTTTATAGAATTTATCCGTTACTTTCGGGAAACACTGTATATATTTTATTGACTCCAAAATGTACTATCCAATCGTAGGTAACATGATGGAGGGTCGCAAGTGGTCCGCGGCCCGTTAGTTTGACATGCCTGTAATATAACCATGGACAATGTCCGAACCCCTAAAATTTTCAAGAACTCCATAATTCAAAATAAACCGCTCGTATTTCTTGACTAACATCCCCCTTAATGGATGAGCAAATTTACAGATCGTTAATTACAGCCGCCCGCATGTGTAATTGACTGTCAGTAATAATGTCTTTAATCCTTCCACCATATGATTGTCTTAAATGAGCCCAGGCTAGTGGAAAGTTTCGTGAATTCCGGAGAGCTTTAAGGTTCTAAATTTAATACAGATTGGCCTCCTAGGGAGTGAATGTGAAGGTAGGTCCTTGAGGCCTCAGTTCCAGGAAACCAGAACTAAGGGCCGATTTGCTGTAACGGTGATTTATTTCGGTGAGCTTCTTCAGAAAGCGCCGGGATGGACAAAGGCAGCAGTAAACCAAACGTATGATGTAGAATTCTCTCACAATCACAAACAAACAACAGGTTGACAAAAACTGGCAAATCCAACTCCGGTTCTCGCTACTATTAATTTTCAACAATAACTGGCTGCGATTTTTAAAGGCAATAAAATAAAATGTCATGGGATTAGGCCATTACGTTTTATAAAACATGATCGGGATCGTATTCTTAAAGTAAAATAAGCATTTACATTCAACGCTGCAACACTATTTGCCTTATTTAGCCGAACTGCACTACATCCTAGAATTTTTACTGGGTGAGGTATTTTGAATTGCCCCTTGTTTGCAATTTATTGTTCTTATCCTCGTGTTCACTTTGCTTGTACAAATTAGAGATGCATTACTGATGTCGATCATGTGTGTTAAATGTTTTGATTAGAACTCCCAACAAGGATTGCAGAAAAATTAAAACTATGCATTTCGTATTACTGGAACAATGCTTACGCAATTTAAAGGGACATAATTGCTGTCTAATATTTTTTTACCGACAGATAAAGATAAACATTTAGCCGTTCCTTCATCAATTAGGAACTTACAATGACTATAAAAATGTTATAGTTATTTCATAGAAAACTTTAAGACTATAATTGATGTTTTCCACAATCTACTTTCTTTCTACGATAAAAGCAATTTCTTATTAATGTTTACCTCAAGCAACATAATTCATTAGATGATGTTTTTGCACTACTTTCAACAAGTTTCTTGTAACATTACATAACTTTAATGGGATATTTCCATGTTCTGTTTAAACACGGTTAAAAACAAATCTTATGCAAACCAAATATAACCATGAATTCCTAGGCTTGGCAATGCCACGAAGCATTAACGACGGATCAACGCATATTCGCAATATTGCAGTAAAGTTTTGGCAAAGGCAGTTACTACCTACTTGTAAAAAAACTGAGGTCGTGTGGTGGTTATTGGCCGGTAAATCTTCTCACGTTGTCTTCTGTGAAATAAATGTGCTGAGCGTTTTCTAAATGAATACTTATTTAAATGTATAATCGTAGGATGCTTCTTGTTAATGGGAAATTTCAAATTTCCCCACAGTCTTGTTATTGTAAACTTACCTGCAAATTCCTCGAATAAGGCATATATTTCCGCATTTGGCGAAGAACTTGGAAAACGACGATCAATTTAATTTCTTATCAAACAATTTTTATAACTACATACGAAGGCTCCATATTTTGTATTCATTTTTTATTTAATGCTATTACCATTATCTAATACCAGGAGAACTTCAAACTCTGCAAGCTTGATTTAGCTTTATCTTTAACAATAAATAAAATTTTAATTTACTTATTATTAGTCATATAAATGTTATACTGTTTTCTTGTGAAAAGCAGCCACCATTTTTTTTATGTTGGTAGGCAAAGACGTTAAAGAGCGACTCTAAAATGTCTATTTCACAAACATAATTTGTTATACAAAAGTAACATTTTAACAGAAAGAAAAATCCATGAAAAATGAGGCCACGTGAGGAGTAACAATAGAAATGGTCATACTAAATTGATGTGTAAACTACATGACAAACTTAAAAGAGAAAAATCGTTGTAGTTTTACTGCGTCACGGCAACACCTCCTCTCACAAGTATAAAACTATAGCGGTCGCCATTCGCCCATCTAGATGCTAGAAATTTTTACTTATTTAAAAAAGAGACAATTAAGGAGTAATAGATTTCTAAACAATGTTGAAGTGGAAATAGTAGTAAATAAGTATTTTCAGTTCCCAGAAAAAAACATTTTTTAAATTTTCATTTGTAGAAATCTGATTACGAGAATTGCATCAGTGTTAATGGAGATTAACTTCGTTCGTAATATACCTATTTGAATCATTTTTAAGTTATTATTGACTGATATAAGAGGTAAACCGCATGTACTAGCTGTTATAATTCGAATGCTAATAGCAGATACTGTAAAATGTTTTAAGTGATAATTTGGATTTACATTTTATTAACAATGGATGTTGTGTATTTGAACTGAATTTAAGGGGCTACGAAAGTGGCTCAAAATAAGCCACAATTAGCCTAATCTATTGTCATAGTAGCTACGTTAATATGCGACCTTTCTACACGCAGTTTTTTAGACTAGTGGACAACGTACCCAAGAATGTAATGAAGTAATGAGATATCTAATAATGTATAAGAACTGGCAATTTTTTTTTAACAAATTAGTAAAAATCAGCACAATCAATTTATGTTATGGCATATGTATACAATCCCAATGTTAAGATTTATTTCATAAAAACAGAACAATGCCAAGACTCCTAGTAAATTTATTTTATCGTAGACTTAAGGTATTGTCTTTTCGACTGCCTACAGTTCGCTTTCCAGCGTTCAGGCAGACGTACCCAAGCCTGGGAGCGACAAGAAATGGAATAATGGCTGTACAAAATGTTACATTTATTTGTAATTCGCTGATCCGTTTAGGATCTCCTTATTTAGTATTTTGAAAGCTTTGGATTGTTTAAAATTAGTTCAACTAATGATATAAAACGAACTACACATTTTTTGTAACTATTACATTAATAAAACAAAACAGTCGTTAGTCCGTTCACTAAAAGAGCAAGAATATCAGAATACTGCTTTTTGATTATATGTATTAAAGGATAAAAATTGAACAGAATATTCAATTATATCTTTCGTAGTATTTAAGTAATATGCAAGAGTTTGTGTAGTAGTTCGAATAATCGCTTCTGCATTGGAGATGTGAACTACTACAGGTCTTGGTTATACGATACTTACACTTGACAGCCAATTTTGTCTGCGAAAGTGTGTCAATATATGTTTACAGTTGTAGCATATTCTTTTGCTTTAATTAGCTTTATTTACAACTAAAAATGTCTGAACGCAAAGTACTAAATGTAAGTATAACATTCTTTAGTATTTCTAAGTAATAAACATAAATACTAGTTAGTATATTTGTTTTCTAAGTATAACCTCACTTTTAGAAATACTATCCTCCGGATTTCGACCCCTCTAAGATTCCTCGTATGAAATTGCCTAAAAACAGGCAATACACAGTACGTTTGATGGCACCGTTTAACATGAGGTGTAAAACATGCGGGGAATATATTTACAAGGGTAAGAAATTTAATGCTAGAAAGGAAGATGTCGAAAATGAAGATTACCTTGGAATACGCATTTATAGGTTTTACATTAAGTGTACCAGGTGTTTACAGGAAATTTCTTTTAAAACTGACCCTAGAAATACAGATTATGAGATTGAAGCAGGTGCTACACGCAACTTTATGGCTCTAAAACTAGCCGAAGAACAGGCTTTGAGAGAAGAAGAGGAAGAGAAAGAAGAGGAGCAAAATAATCCTATGAAGCTCCTGGAAAACAGAACTAAACAGTCAAAGAATGAAATTGAATTGTTGGAGTCTTTAGAGGAGTTGAAAGACTTGAATCGGCGACAACGTGCAGTGGATTTTGACTCGATGCTGCTTGCTTATGATACAAGACTGACAGCAAGGGAGCGAGAGGAGCGTATGCAACAGATGGATGAAGACTATATTAAGTAAGTAGTTGTGATACCTTATGACATGATTTTTTATTATTAACAAATTATTATTTATTAGGACGATTAAATTTGAATCTAATCAAAAGCGGAAAATGGTACTAGAAGAAGAAATAGTAGAGTTAGATGACACTGAGCCTAAACTAAAACAACTTAAACCTGATAATGAAGCTCCATCTTCTACCAGTAGTGACCCATTAATTTCAGATGTATCACAACCAGTTGAAATAAAACCCAAAGCAGAAAAAAAGGAATCTAATATAAAACCTTCCACAACTACCCAGTCGTGGAGTGTTGGTAGTTTATCTCGTAAAAAGGGTTTATCAGGCCTTGTGAAAATTAACAAAGCACCTTTAGTTAAAAGTACTGCAACAGGAAATGTTACAACTGAAAGTACAAGCACATCAAGTACAAAATTGCAAGAAAAAAGAAGCACTGGTTTATCACTCTTAGGAGATTATTCAGATAGTGATAGTGAGTAAATTTATTGACGCTAACTGTAAAAATTGTAAGGTTTTACTTTGATGTAAACTGGGATTTACAAGAATTTTTTAATGAAGGTTGTGTAAAATAGTTTGGTTGTAATTTTTCATAATGGGTTTTAAGTTGTTGTCCCAATCCCAAATAGTGTTGGAATGTGTAAAATTTAAATGATTTTTCTGTATAGTAGAGAGAATCTAAAGTATAAGCAAAGTGTTAGTTTTATATTGAAATATACCATTGTGTAGTAATAGTTGATTTATTAAAATGGGCACTAATTAGTTTTGTAATTGTATATAATATACCCAAAGTATTTTGCAACAGATGTGAAATTGTGTAGAATAAGATTTTCATATGCAGATGGTCCGTAATTAAACACTTTTGTAATGAAATTTTTATTTTACCTTGAAACCAGTCTGTTTTCTTTTGTTCTGCTGCTAGTCAATGTCCCATGCTATTTACTTGTAAATTGTCTTACCAATTTGTCATTTACCAACGTATTTTATGGAAAATTGAATAGAAAGGAGGAAAGAGTATGTGCAGCATAAATTTGATTTTTTTTTAAATTAATGTTAAGGTGATCAGCTATCTAAACTTTTTCGTATAAAGTGTCCTATTCCATTCAACGATAAGAAGTTTCTTAACAAATATTTATATTACTGAGGTGTCTCAATCTGTAGGAAAATGAGCTATTCTTACATACCTAAAGCCTGTGTCATTAATAGTTGAGAATTGTTTTTCAAGACTAATTATTAATCAATTGACTTTAAACTTGGTATAAACAAAGTGATTGATTAGTCTGATCTAGCATATGACACAATTTGTTATATTATAATTGCTGCTAGAACTTGCTTATAGTCATTTAAAATTACATTTATTTCAATTTTAGAAAATTGCCCAATACAGTGTTCCCCAAAGTGTGGGTGTCGATTTTAGGTGGGTCGCGACAAGATTTTGAATGTATATTTTTAAGATTTAAAAATTAAAATTCATAAACTATGGCGACAGTAAAAAAAAATGTAAAAAATATATTGGGTGTAGAGGTATCTATTGTATGATCTCTGTGGAAGCTCAAATTCAAAGCAATCAAAACGAAGAAAAGTGGTAAGAAAGTATGATTCCGACTACTTAGCTATCGGGTTTGTATGATGAAGATAATTCCAGACTGCACTGTGTTACTTGCAAACGAAAACATGTGCCCAAGTAAGTCACATTGGCACATTGAGACGAAGCCTCCTTTCGAAGACGGCTATGCACGCCTCATACCTGATTAGTTATCGAATCGCGAAAACTGGTAAGCCGCACACAATTGGCGAAACTTTAGTGCTACCAGCGATAAAGGATGCAGTTGGAGTTATTCTTCTTCTTTTGCCTTATTGAGTCCATTTCTGAACATAGGCCTCTTTCATGGTATTCCATCCATTACGATCTTGGGCTGCTCTTATCCAGTGTAGGCCAGCCGTCCTCTTAACATTGTGGGTCCATCTTGCATGCGGTCTTCCCCTTCCTCTGTGTCCCATGTATGGTCTCCATTGTAAGATGATGTTGTTCCATCTTCTATGTCTTTCACTTTCGTAATTGTTCGTATCCACTTATTGGTTTTTTGATCTTTCAAAGATATGTTAAGCATTTGCCTTTCCATAGCTTCTTGTGTGACACGCAACTTTTCCAAGAAAAAAGGCAGAACATGGCCAGAAGTGAAACAGTTAGCAGCAAATAAATACAATGGGCAAAATTTGTGCATACACTAAATTGAAATCAAAATAAATATAATACACCTTACACCTTAGGGTAAAACGTTTTCCGATTATATATATAAGTATGTATGTGAGCACCGGTAGCACACATTGGTTGAATACTTTAGAATCTTAGGTTAATTGGGATTTTCTTGTTTTTGAGAACGTGTGTGAGGTTACCAAAAGCTGCCCACCCTAGCCTTTTCTTTCTTAATATTTCATTGGTTCGATTTTCCTTGATTATCATGATTTCATTGCCTAAATAGATATATCGATCTACGTTTTCTATTGCGTTGTTAAAAATTTGTATTTGTGGGTTTGTATGGCACATTACTTTTGTTTTTTGGTAGTTCATTTCGTGGCCTATTTTTTTTTCGCGTGCTAATTCTTCTAGCATTTGTCTGAGGTGCTCTTTGATATCTGTTATTATCACAACATCGTCGGCGTACCTAAGGTTGTTGAGTCTTCGGCAATTAATATCTATTCCTTTGTCGTTCCAATCCATTTTTCTGAATACATCTTCAAGGGCTAGTGTGAATAGCTTCAGGGAAATCGTATCTCCTTGCCTTATTCCCCTCTCTATTTTTATGGGTTTTGTGTTTTCGTGCATTTTTATGGTTGATGTTGCTGTTTTATAGGTATATGTATATCAGGAGCTGTGTGTAACGGTGGTCTATTCTTGCGTTGTTAAATGCCTTTTCTATGGCCCAATGTTCTATAGAATCAAATGCCTTTCAAAAATCCACGAAAGCAAGGCAGATATCTAGGTTGTACCTACTCTCTACATTTTTCAAATAGGATTCTTAGTGTTAGTAGATGGTCGCTGGTACTATATTCTTTTCGAAATCCGGCCTGTTCGACGGGCTGGTAATCATCAAGTTTGTTCGCCTACCTATTTGTTAGAATTTTGCTGAAAAGCTTTTACACCTGTGAGAGCAGCGAGATTGGTCTGTAATTTTCCAGATCCGATTTATCTCCCTTCTTGTATAATAAAATCACTATAGCCCTTTCCCAATTTGTGGGTATTTTTCCCGTTATTAGGCATTCATTGAACAGTTTAGTGAGTTTTTTGAGTAGATGGTCTCCACCTTCTTTTAGCATTTCTGTCAGTATTTCGTTCTCTCCTGGGGCTTTGTTATTCTTCATTTTCGTAGGGCCAGTTTTACTTCATCTGTGTTAATTTCTGGTATGTCTTGGGATCCTACGTTCGTGATTTTAGATCTGTTTTGTCTTTCTCTGTCCTCCTCTTCTGCTACTTTTGTGCTGTAAAGATCTTTATAAAACTTTTCTGTTATTTCGATTATTCTACCTCTATCTCTCGTTTCTTCGCCCTCATCGTTTTTGAGTTTAATCATCTGATATCTTTCTTGTTTTCTTCTTAGGCATCTCATGTTTTTGTTTTCTTCTATTATTTTTTCTATCTTAATTTCATAATGCATTTTTATGTCTTCTCTAATTAGTTTCATCGCTTCCTTAGAGGCCTTTGTTGATTCTTCATATCGATCTTCCCTGAACAGGGGTTTTCCCTCTTCTATTTTCTGTTTTGTGTTTTGGCATAGTTTGTCAGGTTTGGCCTTGGTTTGTGTGGCTACTTTTTTTGGTTGAGTTTTTTAGGATTGTAGTCAGTTTTTCATTCATTTCATCTAAGTTGTTCGTTTCTTCTTTATTTTCTGTCAGTTGTTTTTGAATCTCGGCTCTATATAGTATTCCATCACTTCTTAATTGATGTCTGTCTATGTTTTGATTGTATTTTTTTTTGTAGTTGCCTCCTTTCCAACTTTTCGTTTATCCTTATGAATGCTCTTGTCATCCCGTGGTCGCTTCCGACACTGAAGGAATTGTCTACACAGACGTCCTTAATAATTTGTTTTTTATTTGTTAGTATGTAATCTATCTCGTTCTTGTGGCACCATCCGGGATGAGTCAAGTCCATTTTCGTTGCTTTTTCTTATAGAAGAATGAGTTCATTGAGTATAGCTTTTTGCTTGTCATATATTCTTCGCGTGCATTCCTTTCATCATAACTGAATTTTCCTAAATATTCTTCATCGCTATCTTTCCTTTTCCCCAACTTCGCATTGAAGTCGCCTGTCGATGTTCATTTTGCTTTTAGACGATATTTTTAGGGTTATTGTTGCGACTTTGTCTGATTCTGCTTCATATTTTATGATATTTGGGGCCACTTTGGCTTCGTTGGCTTTCGTTTTCTGGTCCTTTGAAGTAGAAAGTATGTCCTTATTCTAAAGTGTTACATTTCTCTCCTCTTTTTCTTATTTCGGAGATACCAACAATATCCCAATTTATCTTTGTCAGTTTATTTTCTATGTTACACATGTGTGTTTCGCTCAGGAGTGTTCTTACATTTACCGTTGCTATTGCTAGTTTGTGATTCTTTGACAGCGTGTCTTCTTCCGGTGATTCTTAGCACCTTCGATTTGCTCGCTTTGCCCACCGCTGTCTTGGCTGGGGGAGGGCAAACCGCCGGGAACTCGGGGCCTTCTTAATTGGTTTCTTTCCATGAGAGGGGGTTTTGGCTTTAAAACACTACGCTTGCCAGGCGGGTTGGTGAGTGTTTGAGTCAGCCGCCCATTGTGGGCCAGACGCTGTTTGTAGTCGTTCACTCTGAATCAGACGCTACTTGCGAGTTACTATGGGAGCCATTAAATCTAGAATTTAGAAGATGCCTACCATAGCCTCTCATTTAGTTTAGCCTGTGTGCCGACACAGTTACCGGGATGTGGTCGCTTAATAGCTTCTAGGAGCCATAAATGAGAGTGAGAGTCCGACTGGGGACCAATATCACAGAGTGACCCGAAGGTCTGGCAACCCTGAGTATAGAGGTGCTACCTCTAGTCAGACTCCCTTACATCCCTCAGATTCCCATACAGTTGGAGTTATGCTTAGTGAAAAGAACTTAAGGAAGTCGAAGCGATTCCACTTTCAAATAACACAGTCACACGCAGAGTTGATGAAATGTCCTGGTCGGTAGAAAACCAACTGGTTTAAAGAGTGCATTTTTCTCGCTACAACTGGACGAATCTACTGATATACAAGGTTTGCCCCGGCTACTTGTTTTCATACGCTACGTATGGAACAACGAATCTCGTAAAGATAGGTTGTTATGCAAACCAATTATAGGTACTAGCAAAGACTGTGGACACTTATATAAAATCTAAAGGTTTAGATTGGATGAAATGTGTTGGGATATGTCCAGACGGCCTCCGAGCCATGCGCGGTAAAAAGAGCGGTGTTGTGACTTAAGTGCTTGCAGTTAGTCCAAATGCATCATGGACTCATTGTAACATTTACAGGAAAGCATCGGTATCAAAATCTATGTCAGATGATTTAAAAAATGTTTTTAACATTGCCATTAAACTAGTGAACTTAATAAAATCAAGACGGTTGCAATCGCGCTTATTTGAAAAGCTTTGCGAAGAGATGGGGAGCAACTACAAATCACTTCTTCCGCATACGGAGGTATATTGGCTGTCAAGAGGGAAAGTGCTAACAAGACTGATTGAACTCCATGAAGAAGTCGCAATGTTTTTGGGCGATAAAAACGAACTAGAATACTTATTGCGCGATGTGAAATTTGTTGTGAAGCTAACGTATACGGCAGACATATTCACTAAACTTAATGAATTACATTTATACTTGCAAGGCACGGGAAGTACAGATATATTTTCAGTGCATGGCAAAATTTGAGGATTCATCAAAAAACTTCTTTTATGACAAACATTAAAGATCACAAATATAACAGTTTTGAAATATTTGAAACGTTTATAATCGAAAATAATGTGAACGTTTTTGATAGCATAATTACCGAGATCTCAGAACATGTGATTACTTTAAAAGAGAATTTTGATTGTTATTTTATCGAAGCAATGAAAAAAACCGCCAGAAGAAGAACTGGATTGCGCATCCCTTCCAAGGCAACATTACTACTGGTATATCGTCGAAAGCCGATGAAGAACTAATCGACTTATCTGAAAATTCATTATTAAAACTGAATTTTAATGTAGCAAATTGACACAATTCTGTCTATCTATTCAATATACTTTTGCAATTCTTTCTACCGAAGCTTTGAAGGTATTACTCCCTTTCTCATCTTCGTAGTTCTGTGAAGGTGGATTTTGGGCAATGATAAGAATTATAACCAAATATCGAAACAAGCTGCAATTGTCGAACTCTTCGGGTCTGAAAATAACTCCAACTGACCTGGACTTCACTGCCGTCATAAACAGTAATCGAAAACAATCGCACCCTTCACACACGCCTTGTTATTAGAAATAATTTTTGATAATACATATTTTTTTCTTTATGAAGTGCCTTTTTGACCCGTAAAACCTCCTTCGGCAAAACCGTGTGCTGTGCGTTCGAATGTTGTTTAGTAGATGACGTTAAAATAAATATGAAGTAAATCAAATACAAAGATAAAAAATGTATTTTTTTTGTTGAGATGTCTTTTTCTAGCTAGTCTCTGAAAAAATTCAATGCCTCGGGGATGAAAAAGTGGGTCGCAATGTTTAGAAGTTTGGGAACCCCTGGCCTAATACATTTGTTCTGATTAGTTATTTCCTGCCATATTGAGTAAACATTTAAAATTATAAAAAAAAAACTCCACTCTCGTCTAGTTGTTTATTAAAACAGAATTAAAATGAGAAGTGGGTAAGAAGCATGGAATCTATTTTGACTTAATTCAAACAAAAGGATTTAGGTATTCCTCTTAAGCTGTTCTTTAGGAAATAAATAGTAGTAAACATGCAGAAATCTTCGCCTCTTGATCTTCTTTGGTTTTGTCCCCTCTTAGGAGTTTGCAATCATTTGTTTTTAAAGCCTTTCGTTGTCCTAGTTTCTTCTTCTTCTTTAACAGCCCTTTGGCATCCACTCGTGGATATAAGCCGCCTGTTTTCTTTTCCATTCCTCTCTGTCTATGTCCATTTGATACCAGTTTCGACCTACCACCTCTCTGATGTCGTGCATCCATCTTTCGGGTGGTCATCCCATGCTCCTCTTATGCACTCTTGGTCTCCACTGCATAATATATCTTGTCCAGCATGTGGTGTCCTGCCTGGCAATGTGGCGACACGTCTGATCACATTCTGCACTTTTGTTCCTTGTCTAATTTCGATTGTGATCCTGTAGGCTCACACCCAGCATGAGTGGTTCTATTGCACGTGTTGTGCGAAGTTTGTTAGCAGCTTTATTTGTTAAAGTTGTTGTTTTTAATCCATATGTAAGGATTGGGGGGATACAAGTGTTAAAGACTTTAGTTTTCAAATTGATGGAAATTTGAGGGTTTTTAAGTACGGTGTTGAGCTTTCCAATAGCGGTCCAAGTCATTAGGATCCTTCTGTTAATTTTGGCTTGTTGGTTTTCTATGCCCAGTTTTATTTGATATCCTAGATAGATATAGTCTTCTACTCTCTCGATTATTTGATCTCCCACCTCAGTTGGTGTTTCGTCTGTTGTAAGAATTTTGGTCTTTGCTAGATTCATTGTTAAGCTTATTTTCCCCGCAGCTGTTGTTAGTTCTGAAAGAATTCCCTGTAGCTCTTCTGAGTTGTTGCTAATTAACACGATGTCGTCCGCAAAGCGGAGGTGATTAAGGTATCGACCATAATGTTAATAAATGTTAATAATAATAATGTTGGGAAGCAGCGACGCGGACAAGCGCGAGTGCCCACTTGGGTGATGGGTGACCGAAATTTTCGCTCTAACGCTGCAACCCGCGGTGCCTCGGAGAGTACATAAAACCGTCGGCATGGCAATGGCATCAGAGTGCGGTACTACCTTCGGGTCTTCCCGCAACATTTCCTATACGCAGTCATAGAGCAATAAAGATAAAGAGATGTAAAGGTATTGGTTTATGCGAATTCTTGTTCAATGGGTTGCATATTCAAATTCTTACAAAACCTTCGTAATTTTGCGCCCCTGTCAGACGCGATTATAACTATTTTTGCCTGCTACAGAAATGACCTCATGCAATCCCACTTTGTTGCCAAACCTACCTTATGCGGCAAACCAGCGGGCCGTTTGTGGCAATATTCACCTGTACCCTTTCACTTTAGTAAATAGATTAAAAACAGCCCAGTTTTGTTTTGATTAAACATAATTTTGGAGCCATGGTTTATTAAGAAAAATAGGAAACAAATAAATTGATGCAAACGGTCTACTATCATTCTTGTAGGAAAGTTAAGATTGTTCACTTTTAACAGGTCATAAACGCCGCCCTCTGTGCATTACATCACAATTAATTCGTAACATGCGTAACAACTACCGTTTTCCTTTTTCTTTTGAAAGCTCCTAACATGTTACACATTTAATTTGAGCTACACTTTTACTCCCGATATTTTACATTTTAACCTAGTTTTATTGTACGCGATGATTTGATTTGAATTGTAAATACAAATCCAGAAAAATTACAAATGAGATTCTTTGACAAACAAATGTAGAAAAATTACAAAAATATAACTTCCCGCTAAAGAACAAACAAAATATTTAGAAAGTATCCGAAGAGAAAGAATGTAGCGTG
>JABXWE010017440.1:0-12142 GCA_014611495.1 Limonius californicus
GAAAAGGCCTTATGAAACTAGTTCTTTAATATACTAGTTTGAAACAAATTCATAAAAAGCAGATTTAAATTTGGCAACTCTATATTTTCTTCTACTTACAACAACTTACGCCGTCATAATAAAGTTTAAAAATTATCACAGACCCATAGGGATATACAAGTAGTACTATGGTCAAAGTGTCTGTATATGGGAATAATTTATTCAATTCCAAATTGCAACAAGATTATAAATTTCAATATTTAATCATAACTTGAAATAAAGAAACAATTATACGTTAATATTACAGTTTTTCCTGAACACATACAGTTTTTTCAATATCTAATTGAAGGGAGAATTAACAAGTTTAATAAAAATATTTTTCAACCACATACAAACCTCTCTTTGACACCAATATAGTTAAGACATCACATAATCTGATATGTTAAACTATTCTAGTTTTTAATGCAAAAATATCAGGTGTTGAAATTAAAAATTGCATCTCTTTAGGGTCTAAAAATTAAATTTATAACTAAAATACAAATTTATGTTATAAAACCAAGGATATGGGGGCCTTAGCCATGTTATGCTAGAAGTGAATTCTTGACAAGCTTTAATATCATTTCCAGCTACACTATCCAATATTTTCAAATAATGAATTGCAAGTCGGGCTATATTTTGCAGATAAACATTCCATTTAACCCTAGTTATTTATGGTACAATATCTGAACACTCGAAACTTGACAAACGTGCTTAATATAATACACTGTGCTACGGGAAAAATAAAAACGAATTACAGTAAATTGTAGCAGACACTTTGAAATTGGGGTAGTCAATTTTGAAAGTTTTGGAATATAAATAAAACCAAATTAAAACTATAACAGAATTTAATAGTAAAATAGAATAAGGCAAGGTAAAAACAAGTGTTTCACTAAATTTCACACCAACCACAGACTTAAAATGTATAGTGACCAATTTCAAAGTGTAAGCTGTTTACTTTTATAGACAAAGTAGTTTTTCCATCTTCCTCATTTTCACTTTCTCATACTTCTTTATAGAAATTAATCTGCTATACATTACTACTTTATACTTTCTCAGCATAAACGGAAATTGTAAGGATGTTATTCCCAACATATATTAACAATTGCATTGATAATCAAAACTAATAAATGTGAGTATTACAAAATAACACAATATGCTAAAACATAAATTATAAATATACATGGATTGCACTGCTTACATGGATGGAAGAAACTCTTATGCACCTCAAGAGCTAAACACTTCTATATTCTTAAAATGCGGTACATTATCACAAATATTTCTTACAGAACCTCTTTGTTCGACACTTTAACATCAAGACTTGAACTATAATTCACTTTCGTATGCAGCTCTTCTATGGTCAGTTATTAAGTAAAAATTATTCTTTTATCTTATAAACAATATTTTTCGTAAAAAACTTTTTGCCTTATTTTTATTTTTTTTAGAAAAGTATAATAAAATGATATCCAAAAACATTTATTAAATCATTTTATGAACCACAAAACCTCTTAACAATAATAAAAACGTTTCTATACTGTGGAAAAATATAACTTTGTTGTTAATTTTTTGTGAATGAATAGATAGTGCTGAAAGTGTAACGGAAATGTTAGTCACTATACCCCATTCAAATTTTGGCAGTGATTAACAAGTACACTCGTCCCAAATTTGAAATATCCTTTTACGGAATGTATAAACTAAGAGGTATTCTACATGCAGTCAGGTGTTATTTCGTTTACACCTTGGACCGTGTACGTATCAGCGCCTCCTATTATCGAAAACAGTTCTTTTATTCTTAATAATTTTTACGGTGTTTAAGTATTTTATGTTTAATCAAATTTTTGTCACTACACAAATGTCGTCTGTTGGGATAGATAAAAATATTTATGGTAATATATTCTAAAAAAAAAGTTTCATTCAAAAAATATTTTATACTAACAAAATAAAATAATTTTTACTTTCTTAAGCTGCCCAAAATGGAACTTCATACTTTTTTCTTCAAAAACCAGGGAAATTTTTAATTATTTGCTTAATATTGGAAATTACATTTATCTGTAAATATGAATCCTTTTTGCAAACACAATTTTTAGCTTATACAATATTTCGATACATTTGTAGACCTGAATTTTAACTGGCACTCACACTTCATTTTAAATTTAATCGATTCAATTTAATCTTGTACTAAAATGTAAAAAAACAAAACTGCCACCATAATCCCACCATAAAAAACAATGCCATACTTAAAAGCAGGGCCAACCCCAACAAATACACACATAAGAAGGCCATAAAACAGCTTTGAGCTGCTTCAAAATTCAACAAAACAGTTTATAAAATCATTGCAGCAGCAACTATAGCAGGGCATATAAAATTTGTTTCTACGTCTAGTAGAAATGGTTATGAATGTTGTTAAATATTTTCTAAAGCTCTGAGCTCTGAATATTGAACTTTTATGGAATTTCACAAGCTGCAGCTCTATATATTCTAAAAGTACCTACACAATTACGTTTTTTTACTATTGTAGCAGCAGTAGGTACAGTTGAAACAGCATTGCTATCTCTTACTAGCCCACTGGCGGCTTCTCTCTGCTAAATTCAACTGCTCCTGAAGGTTTCTCACATCTTGCAACATCTTCTTCTTCTCTTCGAGCAACCGCTGCACTTCATCCTGTGCAGAGGCCAGACATGAACGGAGAATATCAGTCTCTTCCTTTGACCGACGCAATGACCTGTTCTCTTCTGACACACGTTCAAATGCTACAAGACGTCTCTTCAGTTCTTCATTATCCAAACGTAATTGTTTACAGGTTTGCTGCACTGCAGTGTTTACCGATTCATGCTCGTCTTGTGCTGTATATAAAAAAATATTAATTGTATCTACTCTCAATATTAAATTAGAAAACTATTCAACATTAAACAGAAAAATGTTGTAAGTTGTTTAAACCAGTTATAGTACAGTTTTCATAGGTCACCTCTGCGGGTGGAAAAGGTCAATAGGAAAAACAGTTAGGTTAGGTTATTTTAGGGTAGGTTAAAGTTAGGTTATGATGACATTAAGCGTGTGCATCACGTGGCTTTTCCTTAGCTTGGTGTACCAACAAAGATTACGTGATTTTTAAGCACGGTGAAAGTGGAAATATAGCTTAAGCTACCATTTAAGATGTGGTTGGAATTTAGAAAATATATGTGGAGGGGACTCTATGCAACTGTACATTTCTGTGACTCAATGATTTGCTACCACAACCTGTTACCAAGCACAATGGAATTTTAACAAATTTGTTGGACACATTAAATCAATGCACGGCAACTAACTTTTACGTACTGCGCGCGCCTAGCTGATATCCACGCGTTTTTGTTTGTGGGTACTTAAAGCCAGGCGCGTAACGTCACACGCACATGTCTAATTGATGGAAAGGGTCACTGGGAAAAAGTTAGGTTAGGTTATTTTAGGGTCGGTTAAAGTTAGGTTATGTTGACATTAAGCGTGTGCATCACGTGACTTTTCTTCGGCTTGGTGTACCAACAAAGATTACGTGGCTAAAATTACGTGATTTTTAAGCACGGTGAAAGTGGAAATATAGCTCAAGCTACCATTTAAGAAGACGTGGTGTTTAGAATTTAGAAAATATATGTGGAGGGGACTCTATAAAACTGTACATTTCTGTAACTCAATGATTTGCTACCACAACCTGTTATCAAGCACAATGGAATCATAACAAAGTAGTTTGACACATTAAATCAATGCACGGCACCTAACTTTTACGTACTGCGCGCGCCTAGTTTATATCCATGGGCTTTTGTTTGTGGGTACTCAAAGCTAGGCGCGTAACGTCACACGCACATGTCTAATTGATGGAAAGGGTCACTGGCAAAAAGTTAGGTTAGGTTATTTTAGGGTCGGTTAAAGTTAGGTTATGTTGACATTAAGCGTGTGCATCACGTGGCTTTTCTTCAGCTTGGTGTAGCAACAAGGATTATGTGGCTAAAATTACGTGATTTTTAAACACGGTGAAAGTGGAAATATAGCTTAAGCTACTATTTAAGAAGACGTGGTATTTAGAATTTAGAAAATATATGTGGAGGGGACTCTATAAAACTGTACATTTCTGTGACTCAATGATTTGCTACCACAACCTGTTACCAAGCACAATGGAATTATAACAAATTTGTTCGACATATTAAATCAATGCATGGTACCTAACTTTTACGTGCTGTGCACGCCTCGCTGATATCCATATGCTTTTGTTTGTGGGTACTTAAAGCCAGGCGCGTAACGTAACACGCACATGTGTAATTGATGGAAAGGGTCACGGGGAAAAATGTTAGGTTAGGTTATTTTAGGGTCGGTTAAAGTTAGGTTATGTTGACATTAAGCGTGTGCATCACGTGACTTTTCTTCGGCTTGGTGTACCAACAAAGATTACGTGGCTAAAATTACGTGATTTTTAAGCACGGTGAAAGTGGAAATATAGCTTAAGCTACTATTTAAGAAGACGTGGTATTTAGAATTTAGAAAATATATGTGGAGGGGACTCTATAAAACTGTACATTTCTGTGACTCAATGATTTGCTACCACAACCTGTTACCAAGCACAATGGAATTATAACAAATTTGTTCGACATATTAAATCAATGCATGGTACCTAACTTTTACGTGCTGTGCACGCCTCGCTGATATCCATATGCTTTTGTTTGTGGGTACTTAAAGCCAGGCGCGTAACGTAACACGCACATGTGTAATTGATGGAAAGGGTCACGGGGAAAAATGTTAGGTTAGGTTATTTTAGGGTCGGTTAAAGTTAGGTTATGTTGACATTAAGCGTGTGCATCACGTGACTTTTCTTCGGCTTGGTGTACCAACAAAGATTACGTGGCTAAAATTACGTGATTTTTAAGCACGGTGAAAGTGGAAATATAGCTCAAGCTACCATTTAAGAAGACGTGGTGTTTAGAATTTAGAAAATATATGTGGAGGGGACTCTATAAAACTGTACATTTCTGTAACTCAATGATTTGCTACCACAACCTGTTATCAAGCACAATGGAATCATAACAAAGTAGTTTGACACATTAAATCAATGCACGGCACCTAACTTTTACGTACTGCGCGCGCCTAGTTTATATCCATGGGCTTTTGTTTGTGGGTACTCAAAGCTAGGCGCGTAACGTCACACGCACATGCCTAATTGGTGGAAAGGGTCACTGGGAAAAAAGTTAGGTTATGTTGACATTAAGCCTGTGCATCACGTGGCTTTTCCTCAGCTTCGTGTACCAACAAAGATTACGTGGCTAAAATTACGTGATTTTTAAGCACGGTGAAAGTGGAAATATAGCTTAAGCTACCATTTAAGAAGACGTGGTGTTTGGAATTTAGAAAATATATGTGGAGGGGACGACTCTATGAAACTGTACATTTCTGTGACTCATTGATTTGCTACCACAACCTGTTACCAAGCACAATTGAATTATAACAAAGTAGTTTGACACATTAAATCAATGCACGGCACCTAACTTTTACGTACTGCGCGCGCCTAGCTTATATCCATGTGCTTTTGTTTGTGGGTACTCAAAGCTAGGCGCGTAACGTCACACGCTCATGCCTAATTGGTGGAAAGGGTCACTGGAAAAAAAGTTAGGTTATGTTGACATTAAACCTGTGCATCACGTGGCTTTTCCTCAGCTTCGTGTACCAACAAAGATTACGTGGCTAAAATTACGTGATTTTTAAGCATGGTGAAAGTGGAAATATAGCTTAAGCTACCATTTAAGAAGACGTGGTGTTTGAAATTTAGAAAATATATGTGGAGGGTACTCTATGAAACTGTACATTTCTGTGACTCATTGATTTGCTACCACAACCTGTTACCAAGCACAATGGAATTATAACAAAGTAGTTTGACACATTAAATCAATGCACGGCACCTAACTTTTACGTACTGCGCGCGCCTAGCTTATATCCATGTGCTTTTGTTTGTGGGTACTCAAAGCTAGGCGCGTAACGTCACACGCTCATGCCTAATTGGTGGAAAGGGTCACTGGAAAAAAAGTTAGGTTATGTTGACATTAAACCTGTGCATCACGTGGCTTTTCCTCAGCTTCGTGTACCAACAAAGATTACGTGGCTAAAATTACGTGATTTTTAAGCATGGTGAAAGTGGAAATATAGCTTAAGCTACCATTTAAGAAGACGTGGTGTTTGAAATTTAGAAAATATATGTGGAGGGTACTCTATGAAACTGTACATTTCTGTGACTCATTGATTTGCTACCACAACCTGTTACCAAGCACAATGGAATTATAACAAAGTAGTTTGACACATTAAATCAATGCACGGCACCTAACTTTTACGTACTGCGCGCGCCTAGCTTATATCCATGTGCTTTTGTTTGTGGGTACTCAAAGCTAGGCGCGTAACGTCACACGCTCATGCCTAATTGGTGGAAAGGGTCACTGGAAAAAAAGTTAGGTTATGTTGACATTAAACCTGTGCATCACGTGGCTTTTCCTCAGCTTCGTGTACCAACAAAGATTACGTGGCTAAAATTACGTGATTTTTAAGCATGGTGAAAGTGGAAATATAGCTTAAGCTACCATTTAAGAAGACGTGGTGTTTGAAATTTAGAAAATATATGTGGAGGGGACTCTATGAAACTGTACATTTCTGTGACTCAATGATTTGCTACCGCAATCTGTTACTAAGCACAATGAAATTTTAACAAATTTGTTTGACATATTAAATCAATGCACGGTACCTAACTTTTACATGCTGTGCGCGCCTAGCTGATATCCATGTGCTTTTGTTTGTGGGTACACAAAGCTAGGCGCGTAACGTCCCACGCATATGTCTAATTGATGGAAAGGGTCACTGGGAAAAAAGTTAGGTTAGGTTATTTTAGGATCGGTTAAAGTTAGGTTACGTTGACATTAAGCGTGTGCATCACGTGATTTTTCTTCAGATAGGTGTACCAACAAAGATCATGTGATTTTTCCGTATGGTGAATATAATCTTAAACGCCATTAAGAAGGCGTGGTGTTTGGAATTAAAAAAATAAATGTGGAGGGAACTCTAGGAAATTGTACATTTCTGTATCTCAATGATTTGCTACGACAATCTACTATCAAGCATTATTTGTAAATTTGTTTGACAGTTTAAAACAATGCACGGAACGTAACCTTCACGTACTGGGCATGCCAAACTGAATACCACATGCTTTTGGTTAGGGATACATCAAGTTGAACGTGTGACGTCACAGACACATGCCATATTGTAGGTAAAATAATCTAAGGTTACGTTGAAATAACTTTTTTAGGAACTTATGCTTTGATATCATTTTTAGTGATTTGCTATCCTCTTGTCCATCTAACACGATTTATGTTTTTCCAAACTGGTAAATAATATTGCGATTGTATTATATGTCAATAGAATTTTTATTTTAATGTAATGTAATTGTGTAAGTGCATTTTGACAACTTTGAATTACTGGATAGATAAGGACAACACATAATAGTAAACATTTTTATGGTAATGTTCGATTGCAGAGGAATACTTGTATGCGTACTCTAGACATAAAAGCAACTGGAATATACCACCATACATAATTTTTCTTCCTCTTTTTTGTGTTTTATACAAGCGCCTCACTTCTTTTTCTTCATGATTTGTTATCCATTCTATGGGGCTATCCTAATTCCAAATACGTTAAAATACACAGAGTGTTACATTTAAGATAAGATTATTATGGTTATTTCCTGTGAAACCACATACGGTACAAAACTACTAATAATATTAAATAATCAAGTTTTATGTACTTATACCGAGTGTATCACAGATAGCTTTCATTATAGCATTCTGAGGAACCGTTGTACTTAATTGAGCATTGTTAAATATTTTATTATTCCCATGTAGTATTTAAAAAAAGTAATGTTGCATATTATCTTTATCTTCCAATAAGAAGATATAAATGAACAATAATAACAGTTTATTATTTTGCAAGAAATTTATATTTGGAGGATGTCCCTAAACTTAGTGAATTTTTCATAAAAATGTCTCAGAAGCCATTTATTTAAGCTGTAAGCAGTTTGAATTCAAAAATGTAACAAAAAAGATGGTTTTTGTTTTGAAAAAATATAATCAACTTGAATATTATGAAACATTGGTCTTTCAACTTCTTCTTCTTCTTCTCTAATCCTTAGTGCCCTTTCGGGCGTCAGATGGCGGTCTCTAGTCCTGTACCCATTTTTTCCATCTTTTCCTGTCCCTCCCTATTGTTTTCAATTCCTCCATAGTCACTCCCCTTTCTGCCCCTATTTCTTTGATTTGTTCCATCCATTTTTTTTCTGGGTGTGCCTCTTTGTTTTTTGATTGGTTTTCCCACTTCCATTATTCTCCTTGTTATTCTGTTGGGTTCCGTTCTTACTATGTGTGCATACCAGTTTATTTGCTTCATTTTTATTATCTCCATTATAGGTTCCTGTTTAGTTACGTCTTTTATGTCTTCTTTTTTTATTCTGTCCCTCTTAGTTTTTCCTGCCATTTTCCTGAGGTGTTTCATTTCCATAGCATTAATTTTAGACTCGTTCTTCTTCCTAATTGTCCAGCTCTCGCAGGCGTATGTTAGTGTTGGTATGTTATCATATTATGTATTTTCTTTTTCACCTCTAAATCTATGTCTTTGTGTCCTAGTATTGTTTTGTTGATGGTATAGTAGATTCTTGTCGACTTGTTAGCTCTATTTACTAATTCTGCCTCCATTTTACCGTCCTCCGATATCATACTTCCTAGGAATTCATAAGTCGATACTCTTTCCAATTTCTTGTTTTTACATTTTATGTCTTATTGTTTTGCTCTCCTTTATGTTTTTCATTCACAATCATAGTTTTTGTTTTGCTTATGTTCACTTTCATTTTCCTGTTTTCTATTTCTTCAGTCCATGCATTTACTAGCTGTTGCATTTTACTCCTGGTGTTTGATAATAATACTATGTCGTCGGCATATAGGAGGCTACTTAGCTTAATTGCTTCTAGGTTCCTGTGTCCTATTACTGTTTCCAATTGATTGTATTTTTCTTTTATTTGTTTCGTTATCTTGTCCATTATAGTTATAAATAGCAAGGGGCTTAGGCTATCGCCTTTCTTAATTCTCTTATTCATTTCAAACTCTGCCGATCTTTGCCCTGCTAATTGTACTTTTACTCTGACTGTTGCATATGTACGTCTTTCAACTTCATGATATCATATATTGACCATTTTCCTCAATTATTGTTACATAAAATTATAATTTATATGAAACTCTGCCAATGTTTAAATATTTGGAAGACGTTATTTGGAAGGAACAAAGTTGGTATCAACTTCCGTATTAGTAGAAGAGGCTAAAGTTCACTAATATTTTGAACATGGAGAAAACATTTGATAACCCTATGTATATAAAAAAAATAGTGCGAGGTACAGTATAGGTCAGTAACAGGTCATGGTCAGAGGTCAAAGTTAAAGGTCAATGACAGGTCATGCTCACAAATCAAAGGTTAAAGATTCATAACTGGCAATCAACCAGAAGAGGTGGGGGTAGGGTGGGGGTAAGTGTGGCAGGTAGATCCAGAACTTTCACCCTTACCCTACTTCTAATGAAAAACCTTGTTATACTATACCCTGTATATGTTGCACCTAATCCAGTAATTCAATGCTAACTGATTTTGATTTTCATAGGCAACCATTATTTAAAACTTCATGAAATATTACCTGATAGAGTTGAAGTTGAATTAACTAATCCTGTATTTTTTGATGGGACAATGTAAAACACTCCGTCATCCCCTCTAGTTATATACAATTGCGAAATGTTCATGTGGATGGGAACAGGACCAGGAGAAGTAATATTTACAGGCGGCCTATCTTCAGTCAGGTGCATTTCCATATTTTCTACCGAAATCTGAAAAACAAACATTGTTCAGGGATGTTGGCTCTTAAATTTGTACTAAATTACCTCCATGGGAATGGGTATCGGTATAATTTCGTCTTCCGCAAGGTCAGCTAAACCGGTGACGGTGCTCATGGATAAATCTAAATTCAAATCGTTCACATGGATGTTGAGAAAATCCACAAACACTTTCCTCAAGTTCTCCTTATCACTGAGATCGATTTGTAGAAGAGATTTCAAGCTGGGAAATTTGAGCGTACGGTCCAAACGTAATTTGACCCTTGCAGTCGTATTTTCACTAGCAGTGCTGCTTGTCCAAGCTCGTGACCTTGAGCTAAACTTTGTCTGTTTAAAATATAACAATTACTCAGCATTCTTGTGACCTTTCAACTAAATGTTACTACGAGAAGGAGCAGCTATTTCTATTCAGTGAAACTAAGGATATATTGCATGCAAATTTGTGATCAACCATTAAACAGTCATCATCGTTTTTAACTAGAGAATGCAAGATCTATCCTTGCATTAGCTAAAATTAAATTTACCAATTGTGAGACAGTAATCGTGATTGATTTGAATGCATATGTTCAAATAAATGTAGTTTTAATGTTTAGGTTACAAATAAATTAAAAAAATTGAATATCAGTTCTTCCAATGAAATATGGACCAACATTTTTTATATTTTATACAAATAATACTACGGGGATTAAAGGATATTAAAGATCAGGTAAAAGACAATAACTGAAGCACTTCAAAAAGAAATAATTAGTAAATATAATATTACTAATAATTGCAATAATATTTATTTGCTTGATACCTACTTCAATCTACTAGCATTTTGTTGTTAAAAGCAATACAATGTAAACAACACCTTATAGAAACAACACCTTTGATCTTTGTTTTTTTATAGTAACTCCAAACCTATGTTTCAGTCAGTGGGTTTGAACCTGGCTAGGTTGGAGCAATTTCTGGCTGGGGAAATCTAAGAATAGGCCTTCTGTCATAAGAAGTAAATGTAGGTCCTGTGCAACTGCCTTGTATGACAGGCAAAGATTCATAGTGAGAGTACACCGGGCCAAATATGGCCCATGTGTAAAGAGATGCTTGGAAAACCACGTCCTAGATCTCGCCCAATCAAAATCAACCAACATACTATTTCCATAACTGCACCTACTTTTTGGTTTGTATTGCTTTCAGCATGTTAGCACATTGAAATACATACCCAGCTAATATAATATATCTAAATTTCAATTGAATAGAAAGGCACAATTAAGTATTTAATAATTGTTTCTGTCTAAAAAATGTAGAATCTTATTTAAACTTAAAGCAGGTTATAGATAACTTATGCATGTCTGAAAAACGTCTAATTTCAGTACTTTTACACGAAATATGTAAAGCATCGTAAAAAAAAAAAACGTGGACATTTGCCTCATAAGTGCTGCATTTTTTCCCCAATTGATCGATGGTATCGCCTAACATTTTGAGGATTTCTGTGGCAAGTTCAAATTCAGGACATTAGGAGCATCAACTGTTTAAATGTAAACGCAATTTCATAGTGAAATTCAAGGATTAGAACAAAAACCAAGTGCAGTCCCCTCTTAATTATTTTGCAGCTCAGGCGGCCAAAATTTCCAAAGCGTTGTTTGGGAAACAACTATTCAAGTATTTTCAGTGCCTTTTGTAGGATGTTGACACTATTTTTTATAATCTATGTACTAGAAGGCAGAGGTACACTACACTCCCCCTCAGTAAGAGCTTACAGACACTTCTTGAAACTAGAAGGGATTTTCATTTGTCAAATTACAGCAGTTTAAAACTACCTGCCATACACAGCCAATACTTTTTTTACTGCACTTTTATTTCGAAATGCATCTAAACGCAAATATCTTGACTGAAATTTAATATTTTTTAGTTGGGGTTTCCATATTTCCTGACTATCAAATAAATTTTAATAAAGCCTATTTTTATTTTGTCTACTTACTTTCAAAGTGGTTTTAAAACCAATACCGCGTTTTACATGCTATTTAATGTGAAATAGATTACAATAAAAAATGTTTATTGCAACCTTTATGCTAGGTGACCACGAGATGAGGTAACAGCATGTAACTTTTTTTGTTTTTAAACCTATTATTTTGAAATTTTAATTTAAGATATAACCTCTAATTCTGCAATTTTAAAATTAATGTATGAATAATCGAAAATACTACGTTTTTGCAAGTTTATGATTTTTT
>JABXWE010017441.1:0-26510 GCA_014611495.1 Limonius californicus
TTATATTGTAGGTATCTGGCAAGTGGAGATAGTATGGTGTCATTAAGTTATGCTTATCGTATTGGGACAACAACGGTTTCAGAAATTATTTTTGAACAAAACTGAACAGAACCAACGGCTGCCCTGGGTTGCGCGCAAATTTGTACGCCAAAGTTGAAATTAAACCAACTCGAGGCGTACTGACCTTGAAACGCGTCGTTTCAAAAATTCAGCCATCCTATTGGTTCTCGTAAAAACGCGAGACCCGTACGCGTCAATTGCGGATCCGGCTTTACTTGCTTCAACTAGCAGCACTCGCAAGAAATGCGGTAAAATATTATGCTGCCAACAGAAGAAGCTAGAACATTCCAAATATGAGAACAAATGATATCAGCACAAATTGCATGCATCAAAATATCCCTGAGATCAATAATGCCATTATTATTTTAATTTAGAAATTTTAGTGGCAATTACTGTAGGAGTGCCAATAATTGTACCATCTACCCATGTGTTGGTAACATAGTATAAACACAGATTAGCCCTTATATCTGCGAACTAAAGCTACAAATGTTACTGAGTTTTGTACTTTATTTAATAATTAAATAATAATTATCATTTTATGATTAATAATTTCAGAATTTCACAACTAAACTTTTTAGAACAAAATAGCAAATCGAAAGTTCTATTTATATGTACTTATAAAAACTTATTTGTGCTAATTCCTACTTGTATGAACTTATTTATGAAAATGATTAAGGTATGTATTATTTGCTTATTTCCACAATTATACGCGCTTAAAACCCCGAGGTCTAGTTATTACATTGCTGTAATGCAGTGGTTTATGAAATTAGGAAGACATACTGAATGTTTCGTTAACCGTTTCGTGTAATCGTGTTTAATATTTTTTGAGTCATGTTGCTTCGAAAAAATAAAAATGAAAGTTAGAAACTAGACATCCTAATATGTGAATTTTTGCAGGAGATACGGTGAAAATTGCTCAACACATCCACGAAAAATGGTGGGCCAGAGAACACTGCAGGTTTCCGAGATCACAAGAATTTTTTACCAATACCGATTTACTGTCTATATATCATGAAACAAAAATAAATCCAAAGGTTCACATAGTGACTTAACTATCAAATCTTATAGTTAGAATATTTTAGATTAAATTGAGTGGCATGCACAGAATCTTTTCTAACATGTGCCAATAATTGTAGCCATTTCAAAAGATTATCGTAAGGTATTTCTATTAATTATTCCTTTGCAATAATTACAGTTAATATTTAAGTTGTACATTTTCACCTATTAAATTGAATAATTAAATATTAAAAAAACATTGACAATTGTCGTTATTATACTTACATTTGTCAAAAAATATGCTAAGTATATAATTCTAATAATGTATATGTTTCGCGTGTGTTACACATTCCACACGGGGCGTGTTAATGTGTGCTAGGTCACTGTAATTTAAGTAATTATTAGTAAATCATCTGCCTAGCCCTCGCCGCACCGTTTACCTCCATTACATAAAATTAAAAGTCGTATATATTAATTATTAGGTCAAATTATTTTACCTCAATTTATTATGTATTATGCACTTTCATTTGCATTTCAAGCAAACTTATAACCATAAAACTTGCAGTGCCTTTTGCTGAAGTACTTTGACCCAAATTTATGTTTTCTAGTTCTGTATTTGCTCTGAAAAATAAACTAGCATGGTTTCGTTGGTTAAATGTTACATAGGAGTGGGTTGCGATTCAAATTATTGCGAAACCAATCAGAAATAGAAGGCAGAAAACTATAAAAATACCTTTGGAAAAATGATATTCGAGAATGGAATTAAAAAATAAAGACTCAGATGTTTAACATCTCCTTAATACGTGTACAAGCACATACACAGGTAGATGAAGTAGATGATAAAGAAAGGGAAACATTATAAAAAAATCAGAAGAAATTCAGTCGAACTTTGATAAATTAAAGTGTAGGAGAAATCAAAAATCATTTGAGATATCGAAAAATCGAGTTATCAAAAATAGCTCAAAAATTACATACATATTTAATCTTTATTATATTGCATACATGTATGTATTTGATACACAAAAAAGTCAGAATACATAAGAAGTCATTAACAATTCGTATCAAGTACATAGATATGTTACATGTATTACTTATGTATGTAGTATACAAGAACGGAAAATACGCGTTGTTGGATGTCTACAGTGAATGCTATACTATACTATTTAAGTTGAAATGACATGCCGCCGCCGAAAGAGTTAATGGTCATTGACCCGAAGACTGCCATAATCACGCAAAAAACTCCAATTATTACACAAACATTTACTAATAATAAATCAAGTCTATTGAATTATAAAAAGGTTAGACTTATCAAAACATTCGACTTGAAGATTAGAAATATTAACATTGAAATGGGTATTTTGAGGAAACAGCTTTCAGTTCGAGTAATAAAGAATTTGAGTTATAGAGGTTCAAGTTAGCAAGGTTCGACTGTGTATGATGAAAGATGAAGTCTCTAGAGAATTTAATACATATTACAATAGGACTGGGCAAGACGACACACTACCAACAACGCTATTTAACATAAAACTAGTATTTTATTTATAATTTGAGGTTGTTTTACAACCATTATGCAAAAAATATCTTCTGTTGTTTTGCTGTGGCTCTTCAAAATTTCTTACGTATCAACCCATGGCCACAAAACGGACACATTTTGTGTTACTTGTACGTCGTATATCAGATATAAAAAAAATAAAATAAAATTTTGAAAAAATTATGCCAATTATTTCATATCCCTGTTTTCGTCTTTAACGTTGACAGGGCCGAAGATCTTGTCTCAGTCAAAATATGAGGGACCTCTGATAGGAAACGTAACTTTTACATAGCCAAATCTTTTTCAGTAATGTACCAGGTAATTAATGAATTTAAATGTATACTGGTTTGTGTTCTGACCTCCTGCGTAGTAACAGAAATTTTCGAGTTTCTTTACGCTTTCGCTAAGAAAGATATTTACAAAATTATAGAGAAAGGAACACCTTCCTCCTTGCCCTCCGGATAGGTGTGTGTAAAAAAAACAGCTTTCCCAAATGATGAAATATAAATGGTCAAAGAGTACATGGAAAGTTGGCGATTGTATTGTAGTAACTGCGTTGCGCAAGAAGACCATGCACGGGCTTACGATACAGTACGTTGCTAAAGGACTAGACTCAAACGGCTCCGAAAGGCGATAGACGATGTTTTGTAAATGTTTTTTTGCTGTTGCGGTGTAGAACCGCCGAACCTCGTATCTTACAACAAAATCCCGTAGCATAGCCACGTATCGTTATAAAATCATCACACGACAACTTTGTAGCGTAACGTAGTCTTGCAAATTTTTTTGATGTCTCATCGAAAGCACCTACAAACTGTGCAAGTAGTGCGCTTAGAACCTTGCACGTCCTTGATCGTGAGAATGATACACGATACTGTCCACATTGACACGCTACGCGGTTGCAGTACGAAATTCTATTGTAAATGTAAACAAAGCTTAATGACTTTTTCTAGCTTTAAAGGACGTCACTGTTTGGCAATTACTGATTCTGATCATTTATGCGACCTGTTTTTAGGGAGACCACGTTTATCTTTTGGAGTTTGTTCAGTCAACTTTAGTTTTTGAACATATCCTATTTTTGTATTAGTGATTCCATGCTATGAACGAAACGTTTTTGAGCAAACGGCAATGCCGTCTGCAATTTCCCCACTCACAACGTGTACACTATAATCAAAGAAACAATTGCAAAGATTGATATATTCTTCATTTCCTTTGAATCTCCTTCAAGAAATCTCATGCAGATTAAACAGTTAGGCTACCTTCTGCTCGGCATATGTTATGGAATATAATGTATAAGAAAGGGAAACCAATGAAACTGATACGGGCACTGGACAGTTAAAAATATTTAAGAAGATTCAAGTATTTGTATGTATGATGAAAAAGGAAGAATAGAAACAACATATGAAAGGATTAACACAAAAATGTAGTGTGTCACTGCTGCTATTTAATCTACACTAGCAAAACGATTACCTGATATTTACCAACATTAATAATAAACAGACACAAGCAGTTAACATAATACACGCAAATATTTTTATATTTCAACTGCAACAATTTTAAACAAGAAACCAGAAGAACTTGCTTGTGAAAGTTTTTATGCGATCGTCACATAGGATATAAGTAACAAAGTTGTTATGTACGAATAAGTACAGAAATGTTTAATCTTTACACTTTATTATTCATTAACTATTACAAAAAACCATAGTTAATAATGTACATGATACAAGATAAAAAGGCTTTACATCTACTTGGCATGGATTGAGTCAAATTATCAAAGAGTTCTTGTTGAATCGTATCCCAATATGGGATTCTGTATACGGCAGAACAATGGGCCACAAATCTCGTCCAGATACCATTGGGCAGTAAAAGAGAGACATTCTGAATGAAATAAAGATCCGTATGACTTCCAGTACTTACCCCGGCCCATACTATCACACCGCCACTCTCATATTGTCAGCGTTCCCGGACAAAGTGTGGATTATTTCGTGTTCTGTGTTCACGTCAAACTAAAACACGCCTACTATCTGGTTGTAAAGTGAATGTGTACCTACTCATTATTATAAATATCATTCGTCCCCAGTCATTATGGCCCCTATGCTCCTTTGCCCACATTCTGCGGGCTCTGATACCAGCCTTCCACTAGCAGTAGCAATTGATCTATGGCCCTACAAACCTTTAATTCAGGCAGATGGTGCTGTTCTATTCCTAATTTCCAATGAACTTAAAAATCAGCACTACCAAGTAACAGAAAATCTGAACTGTGGCCAATAAAGTGTTGGCGCGCGCTTTCCTACCCTCCAGGGCTATCGCGTTTCAACTTGCAACAACAAGTGAAATTGCAACAACGCGTTTGGTTTCCTGTTTAAAAATGTTACGCCTTGCCTGGACGGCATTCTGTGGGTATGATGTTTTGAGGGATTGTATTATTGAGTCTTGCAGAAAATTCACGGTGGTTTGCAAATCTTTTATCCGTGCAAGCCTTTCTGGAAAACTGGATCTAAGCAGGTGAGCTTCCAAAGGTACCTTGTAGGATAATCGGTCGGTCTGTCTCGAGTTCCTGTATTGTTTCGATGTAACGTTGCTCCGGATAATCTGAAACAAAGACATTTGCAGTTACCGACGCAAGAAGCGATGCTTGCCATCTCATGGTATTATTGGAAACACCTAAAGAAGCCAGAGTGATATCGGTCGCAGTCTGGTTGCATGTAGGAACGACGGTTGGTTCACAGCCACGATTAAGGATTTCTAAATTTATACTTACCAAGTATCCAAGTAGAGACTTACCTCTGGTATTGATGCTGCTACTACCTCACGCTACATTGTGAGCATTTTCATTGCAACCAATAATGATTTTTTAGTTTTTGTCGTACTGGTCCACCAATTCGATCAACTCCACACCTAGGTGGGAGTGAGGGGTCGGTCGTTGGTGTCACTGGAGAGGTAGATCGTTGCCATTACTACATCATTTTCCGCGTCATTAATGATACAGTTCATATAAACTACTCCAAAAATGAATAGGGATGTTGTAGTGTAAGACCCTTAAAGGTAACACCAATTGCATTTATAATAAAAAAACTACCAAAACAACAAAATGTAACGTCTTTTTAGCAATGAACATGAAAATTACAATAAACGTACGTTTAAAGAAGAAATTTAAGAATATTATAAAGAAAATCGCTATTGTGTCCTTTTATTGCGTGGCACCTCCTATGGCAGTATTAACTGCTCTGCACCATGCTGGCATACTCCCAATGCAATTATCAATATGTTCTTATGGTATTTGACGCCACAATACCGGCAATACATCTCTCAGCTGTTGCACAGTAGTAGGCCTTGGATTATGATGATCCAGCTGTCTCTGCAAAAGTCTCATGCATGCGCGATGGGGTTGAGGTCTGGAGATAGCGGAGGAAGAGCAAGATGGTTTATTTCCTTATCTCGAAGCATCTCTAAAACAACATGAGCACGATGCGGCCTTGCGTTGTCGTAAATAAAAACCAAATATTCTCGTCCAACAGCGTTGTGACGGTACAGAACATGGTCCGTGGCCCGTGAGTGTACCATTAAAGATATGAAGGCCAGTACGCCACCCTAAAGAAATTCCAGCCCTTACCAATATCCTGTGGCATTCTGGAGCACTTGCTGTAATGTCGAGCAGTTCAAAAGGGGTTCATTCTTGCATAAATTACCAGAAGTCGATCCTCACGAGGTATTGCGATGCGAAAAGATCCACTTCCAGACCTTCTTGCAGTCGTACCTATTTCTCTAAGGCGCCAAAAGGCACGTGAAATTACGCTCTGCGTGGTTCTTAACATATCAGCAATGTCGACCTGGCGATCTCCTCTGTGGTGCATAGCAACGGCTAAATTTCGTTGTTCTATTGTTAAATGATTTCTCTGCATTGTTGTTTATTATTAAGAACACGAATAAAAAGATCTTTCGAAGACAGGAAAGACTATTAAAACAATTAACATACAAACTGGACTTGACACTAATACGGTTAAACAATTGCAACTGGATTCGAATGTTTTTTGTTTTTTTAACAGCAAACATTGCCGCTTGCTCTAATATCAATAATAGACGATCATTAGCCGTCAAATACAATCGTATATGCTTCATATTACAATATCCCTATTCATTTTTGAATAGTTTACATCGTGGTAAGGTCACGAATACAGAAGTGCAGCAGACCGGAAAATGTTTAGGGTTGTAGATACAGGTCCTTGGGTTTTCATGGGGGTTATCTGCAAAAAGAGTTCCATTAGGATTATTTAATATGTTGGGTTTGTAAACTCTGCAGCCCATTTAATAATAGATGCCATGGAAAAACAATGTCATACACAAGGGATTGTACTTGTAAGCGACAAAGAAATTCACTTCTATGTTTGCAAGGTCGTTAATGATTAAACGACGGATTTTCTTCTACGAGCATCGATGCAGAAGGAGTGACAAATTAATCACGAAGATTCCCTGATTCCCCGGACTTAGTAAAAAACAAATTTTCCAAATGTTAGAGAATTAATACCATTACTCCTCGGCCAAAAACGACACAGGTGGGAGAAAGGGGTTCAGTGAGCAGTTTCTGTATGTTTAATTTTGGTTTACTTGGCATTTTGATTATCGAATACTTAAACCATCGTTTTTTTTAATATATCTTTATTAGTAATCCTAATTCTGGGGTTTTTAGTGAAAACTATGCCTAATAAAGTAATAAAATTATACATAACGTGATCAATTGCGGTAGCACCACAAATGCTTTTTGTAGAGATTGAGGTTAAGAGGTGTGAAGAAGTTCTAGCAATATCGTTCCTACTTTTCAACGAGCTTTTTTGTTTTACAAAACGCTGGCTTGGATTTCCAACGAACTTTTTGTACAGTTTTTCAAAAACAAACTATTAACTTTTATGTTTTTTACAACAAAAGACAACACTTTGAAATACTTTTTAAATATGTTATGTAGAGCTTCAACCCTAATTACTTAATCTAATTTTCCTTTTTCAATATATTGGGGTGTCTAATTATCTAATAACTTTTTCATTATGAGAATCTCCCTTCTTGCAGGCGATCGGATATGGATTAAAATTTAAATTTGATTATCTGAATCCGCTTCGAAATTATAGTGAAAAATCGAATTTATTCCATTTCTATTTTTTAGTTCACTTTTTTGTTTTGCAAAACACCGTTTCAACAATTTTTAAAGCACTTTATAAAACGCATGGGCAGCTTTGGTGTCGCACCTTTTATTTTTCCTGAACGGAGCGATTTATTTAATGAAACATGGAAAAATGATATTATGTCTGATGCTATTTAATTCAAGGCAAATACGTAACCTACATTTCTTATTACTTGTAAGTTAATCTTAGTCTTTTAATCTAAGTACCCTGGAACGAAATACACAATATATTTAATTAATAATGAATGTCGACATATGGGCCAGAATATATTACGAAAATAAACATTAACTGTTAGTAAGGGTTTAGTGTTTATTATTAATTAACAATATTGCTCACTTCGTTCCAGGGTGCTTATTTTATCAGACTTGTAGAAATACTTTAAGAAAAGTTGTAGTAAATTTTATTTTACGTAACCTAAAACTAGCTTTTATACATGCAGTGTATTTGGTTAGACCGATTGCGTAAAATGTGAAATTAATCATCAGTGATAGAAGTTAAAGCATATTTTTATTCCGGATATGTTCACCCTGAAGTTACTGTCACAAATTCTTGTGGTTACCCTTAGGAATCGGTAAAGCAGCGCTTTTACGTATGACGGCACTGCTTTAACATTCATCGTGATGCAATCAATTAATATAGCACCTATTCTCCAAGAACCCGTATCCCCGTGGTCCGCATGGTATACCTGTGGAGGTTGCATTCTGGGTTCTGCGCCGGACTGTTGACCGGGTAGTCATGCGGTCGTACCCAGCGATGCCGTCATCGCCGAGTTTTCTTTGTGTACTTGGAACTCATTACGGATTACAAAACTGAATCGAATCAACGAAGCCCACCAGTTGCTGACACAGCAGCGGCTGGAAAGAACGTAACGTTTACGAGCGAAGTTTACGCGATACGAACGGCACTTACCGAACTTTATTTTTGGACTAATTGTGTAAAAAGAGTGCAAGTTTCACTTGTGGATTGTTTGCCTTCTCAGTGACTTGATACAGATTGGAATATATTACTTTTTAGTACTATTTTTATCAGGAGGTGGGTGAAGTTCTATTAATTTAAATTTATTTTAATTTTTTGAATAGATTGGAGATTTCTTTGTATTATATATATATATGTACAAGCATTTTTTGAATAGACGTCTGATCGGTATGAATGAACGTTAAATTAAATAACAGTACTTGGTGTTAAAGCAAGTATCCACGTGTTTCAACCACAAAGTCACGCACGCCAACCGATGTTTTTATTTTAATTAAATAAGCATTAAGAAAACTATTAATGAAGGGGCATTTTAAAGATATTTAGAAGGTAATGCAAGACTAATCTAAGTCGATATAGAAGAGGTGTGTGCTTTTTAAAATTACCGTGTTGGGAAACGTAAACTATAAATGGTTATTAACAACACAGATTCTGAATATGAAAAACTGTTCCCGCATTTATGCTCTCTGTTGTCAGTACAACAATTCTCGTAGCGTCTGATCATAGCGGTTATGTTGGCTTTAACTCCACCCACTTACTTTAATGAATGCTATAATTAAACGTAATAAGCGTCTTAAAATAGATATATTCTATGTCCTAAATTACGGGCATATCCTCGATGTACAAAGAATTGTCAAAAAGGTATACCTTTTTATTATTCTAACTTGTTTTGCAGTAAACATTACTTAGGAATAATTTTCGGGGATTAGTGGATAATCAGCGTTCTCATATCCCAATTCTAATGCAGCGATATGTCCATAGTTAAATTACTTCAGTTGTAGAAAGTACGGACATTCAAATAGTAAGGAACCACATAAACAGTTGATCTAAGGGTAGTGCGACAAGACGCAGAATTTTGTACAATTTGTGTTCAAAAAAATTTGTACAAAATTCTGTAAAACATTGATGGCACGAACGAAAATTTTGTGAGAAATTCTGTCTGTGAGCATGCGCAAATAGGTCAAAATACGTTAACATCTATGAGAAAATTCTCAAAATAATCGTGTGACTGTGGATTATGTAGAATTCTATCAAGGATTCATAATAATTGTTTATTGTTCTTTACATAACCACGAATCTTGTTAATTTGTTATCATCTTGTATTGTATTATTTTTCTGTTTTTGGGTACGTTTTTGGTTGTTTATAAGTTATACTAAATGTGAGTAGAATTAGCGTCGACGGGGCGGCATAAACACATGATAAAACTTTTACCTCTGCCCTCTGTGATTGATGAACACTAAATATTGCTCGTTTGCGCATCGCTACCACGCAGGTCTGAACAAAATTATGCAAATTTTAGAACATGCGCACAATTTTGTGCAACATTTTGCCCACAGTATTCTGTATGACACGACACAGAATTTTGTAAAAACGCGTTGTACAAAATTCTGTGTCGTGTTATACTAACCTATTGTATTGTATTTGAAAGAGCGACATCTAGGATGCGGTATCTTAAGCATCTCTATGCACTTGGGCCACATTTGGTCAATTGTACACTATAACTAATAAATTCTGCCTTAATTGTGGTTGCTTCAACCACATTGGGGGTTGTTAACCTGCCACACGTTGTAGTGGCACGGGACCTACGGCTTCACTTCTTATCAAACAGAAGGTGCACTTTCAGTTTTTTCCCTGCTAGAAAAATCTCACCGACCTTGGCCAGGTACGACCCCGCGTCCCTTGGATCGAAAGGCAACTGCGCTAACCACTAGACCACCGAAGCCGGCTTACTAACCTAATAGTGGGTAGGCATTAGATGTATCCACAGCAATACATGATAATATAGTTGAAACACATTGACTGGATTTATACTGCACCAATACGTCATCAACTTTTGAATTATTTCACAATTTCGGAAATATATCGTTTCTGGTGTTGTTTCTCTTGCGGCAGCTAACGAAACCTCAGGAAAAGGAGAAATAATGAACCGGAAAACTTAGATTGATGTAAATATTATTGATCGCCATGGTAGAGATCATGTAGGATTGTTTCGTTTACTGGAACATCGGTAATGAATGTTGGACTTCTATTTTTATTATATTATACCGAGTGATGACAGAAGCTTCGAAAACGGTTGGCTCTACTTAAGCCTTAAACTTTAAACATTTAAGCGGTATTACTGAGAAAACGATAATAATTTAATACTTGTCAACTCAAAATATTTACTTTTGAGTGCATATCTTAACACTTATAGGAATTATAATCTGTCTGTAAGTTTCGCATCTGAACTTGACGTTCGATTTGCTTGACAAACGTGGACGGATTCCTTGCACTTTCTTTCAAGATGTTAACAGAGCTGTTTAGGCTATCTTAAGTGAATTGTATCTGTGCTAAATTATTATTATTATGTACGAGTACACAGGGCTGTGCAAAAATACGCAACCCTGCAAATATCTCTACTACGGCAACCGCGATTTCGGAAAACAATTCTGAGTTTCAATCCTTTCAAATGCTCCGTCCTGGTGGAACCAAGTATTATTAGGTACCTTCCCTTCTTCTTCAAGAGCAGGAATAATTTGATTTTCTAAAAGTTGTAAACAGTACACACTTTTGACCTGGTAATCGAGCATCAACATAACATAAATTAAGCAAAATTTGTCAACTTTACAAAATTGTTTACGCTTTTTACATTCGTCTGTTTTTATGACATGCTAGATAACAATTACGAAACATTATTGTAGAATATTTCCTAAATTATTAAAAATGAAGGCATCAAACCTCATATCATTAAACTCGTAAATAATAGTTTCATCGATATTTTGTAAAATACATATATAGGGATAAATAAGTAGATATTATCGTCGGCTAAACCGGAAAGTCCTTTTACACCGCCATATATTGAAACCTCCATATAAACAATTTTGGGGCAATTACAATTTCCGTAGTAGAGATATTTGCATTGTTCCATACTCTTACCCAACCCCTTATATAGCAGGGTCCTTTACAACTGATATTATTTCCCGCATCCTCAACGCCATTCTTTGCTATTTTCCCAAGCGCCTTCTTCCAAACGCCTTTCTCGACTGTACAAGGAGAAGTGTCAAGAATGGAACGTAAGAAGGAAATTAATATCAATGTATTTATATACAACGAACAATTATAGATGTGATTGAAGAGAATGAACGAAACGAGATGGCCGAAAAGGGTATGCCAATGAGTATCCAGGGAGAGAAGAAAAAAGGCAGGCCACGCATTCCTTGTATGGATGGAGTAAATTATTATTCAATTTTATTTTATTGTAACTGTTTATAAATTTCTATATTCAGGGACGTTCCTGGGTGGCTGGACGCCCAGGCGAAGAAAAATACCGCCGTCCTTATATATATATTTGAAATCAAAGCTGGCCGGCCGTATACTGTAATAATGATGCCGTAGCTGATAAATATGGACCATCAATTACATACACGAATTTAACCTAATAAATATTGGTAACTATCAGATGTTGTTTTGGTCTGTATATAAATATTATTTTTATAGTATACTAGTAGTGTTGTAAAGATTACATATACAATTAATTTGAATGAATTCTGTTAGTCTAATAGGTTAGTAATCATGAAAAGAATTTTATGATTAATCCTATTAGTCAGAATTTTATGTATAATAAACGGTGTAAGGCCGTCCCTGGGTTTTGCCGCCCAGGTGACGAGGCACCTTTTGCACCCCCGCCAGAAATGTCCTGTCTATTCATAACGTAATGCTTTAATTTAAAGAAAAATATATGGTATTTACATGTAATTTGCCTTTTTTTAGATCTGTGCAGTTATGGGGTTAAATAAAATTCTGCATTTAGATGAAATATTGCTATTTTTAAAATATCAAGATAACATTCCACTGTTGTGACAGCTAGGCTTCTTTATGGCAGCCTCCGCAGCTTTATTCGTTAAATACCTTGAACGAATTTGTATAGAGTCCATCAAAGTTTATCAAGCAATTTAAACGCTGACTTTTGATAGATACGAAAGACTTTAGGATTTTGTATGTATTTCCTTAATATTTTTTAGAAAAAAGTTAAACTACAAATATTCCACCATTCATGAAAAATTTTTAACACCAAAACCTACTAGATTGATGCGGCAAAGACTTATTTTTTTTCAACTGCTATATTATGAACCACTTTTTAAGAAGATATATTTTTCACGAATTTTTTATACCATTCTGGAAACCAACATAAACGAAAATCTAGATCGAATTAATTTTGTTTTAATTTTTTGGTGCTGAATCTTAATTGTAGTCTTGGAACCGCTAATTGATTAGTATTACTCATATGTTTTTAGGATGTGTCAGAAGTTTGGAAATTGAAGAAACTGTAGATAATATTCATTTTAAAGATAGTTAAACTGCATACATTGTTCATGCAACAGCGATATTAAATTAATATGAACGCATCACAGCGTATGTGTTACATAATTATTAATTACGAATATTAGCGTGATTGTGATTAAAATAAATAGCTGTGACTATTTTTACGGGGATACGAATGTAAATGAAGTTTTATGGAACCGTCACTATGTTAGAAAATGAAGGGACGTTGAATCAATTGCTATTATTTAAATTTTAAATCAAGTACAAATTTATAGAAATTCTTGTGCTGTGCATTTTATTGTCTTAACATTTTTAATAAATTGAAACATTATAACCCAAATCTCCCTATTTAGGAGCAGAATTTGTACAAGCAAGTAGATTTTGAGAACTTTTTGAAATTAAAAAGAATGTATCGATATTCACGACGGGTTTGACATTTAAGTCGATTTTAATTTTAAATGGTATTAATAACTCAATTAAATGTTGGTCAATTTTCTCAGAAGTTTAGGTAGCCCTCATTGCAGAGATGGTCTTTTATTTAAATTCTCTTTTTGTTAATGAAATTAACATTCAAAAGACGCTATCATACGGTCCGTTTTTAATGGAGACACGTTAGTTACTATGGAACCGGTTTCAAATGTATTCTACCGACTGTGAGCTCATCTGAAAGAAACAGGAAAGTGTATGTTATTAGAGGCCTTCGTGTGTATAAAATCTCCACACTAACCCTCTTTCAAATGTTACTGAGTAGAAACTAGAAGCTGTCTCTAAAAGTGGTTTAGGAATATAATCAAAGGTCGGATGTATATGCTTTAAAAACATTTTGAACTCGAATTAGAAATATACACATAGGTAAGCAACATTTATTTATCATCTATTTTTGTAGAACGGCCACACAAACTTTACCAAATGTTCTTTAAAACAATTTAAAAATGTACTGTTATGTTTTAGATATTTTCACCCTTTTAAATGTTGAATAGACAGGGCCTCCCGTGCGAATGGGCGAATGTATACCCCGTATACAAATGCGCCTGATCAGGAGTATTAAATTTTTATATAATGCTCTTGTTCATGAATAAAACTTTACTATAATATGGCTTATACACGATTTAAAATAAACAGTACACTCAACAACTGTAAACGTTTTTCAATGTTAGAATTATTAAAAAATATTTGCTATCAACAATGTCCGAAGAACACCTTACCGACTTGTCAATAACATCAATAGGAAGTAATATTGTGGTTGCTTTTGGTAAAATTTTGTAGAGACTAAATCTGGGACGGTTATTATGCTAAGACGAATCAACTTGATATCTCAGTTATTTGAATTATTAGAAACTTTATTTTTGGACAGCTTGTAGCAGGTATTAGATAAAGGCATACCAAATATATTTTTGGCTCTACCAATAAGTTAATAATTTTTTGAAAATTACTAAAAATTAATTTTTCCAAAATTATAACTTTTAGGTTTAATCATTGCTTGGACCGTTGTCCTCTGTAGCGGTCTATTTTCTAAAAAAATTTGTTTTCTGAGTTCTAAAATATTTAAATAAGTGTTCCGGATTTGGTCTGTCAATTCAGATTAGTGCGATATTAATGTAAAACCGAAAATATGTCGAAGAAACATTAAGCGGACATCATATATCCGCAAAACAGTGTTGCGCCGATACTGTCTTCCCAGATAAGGCTTTTAAATGCGACGTTTCGCATTTACAAATTAGTTTGTGTCAATTGTTATCGATGACTAGGGCGTCAATTTGTTTATTTTAATTCAATTTTAAAAGGATTAGAGAATCCAATTCGCAGGGTTTCACTATTATATGTAAAAATGGTACTGCAGACAAAGGGGCTAAATTGACCGACATTGTTAAAATGCCAGGTTGTAATGTGACAAGCACGGCTTCAATTCCCGGAACAGGACAATTTTTTAAAATTTTGTAGATGTAAATTTAGATGTTTGTTTATGTTAGTGGTATTGACAATTCCATTACTAATATATTTTTTATTTTATGTGATAATACCAAACTCGCCAACTTTTACTACCAGTAGGATTTAACAAACTATTGCCAAATAGTAAAATAAAATTAATTTGGCTAAATAAACAATATTAGGTAAAAAACAAATACCTAATTAATACTCCAAACATTACCAAAAACTAAATATAAATCGAGATAAATATAAAAAATATTGGCAACGCTGGGGAGTCTTTATTTTATATAATTGTGATGCTCCGCGAATTTGGATTTTTTATTATTTAAAAAATTAAGTTTAAACTAAATAAGTTAACGGCCTAATGACAACAATTGATAACAGTTAATATAAACCTAAATTCTAAATTCGAAATGCCATATTTAAACGTATCTGGAAAGCACAATGTAACTCTGTTTTGCTCGTATGTGATATCAGCTAGGTGTTTCTTTGTTTTATTTTCAATTTTAAGGTAATGCTGCACTAATCTGAAATAACGAAACCTACAAAATTTATTTAAACATTTTAGATCTCTTAATCTAAACGATGTTTAGAAAATGGACGTTGAAAAAGGGCGTTTCAAGCAATGATATACAATAAAAGTGCTAATTTTCGAAAAAAATAAGTTTTATAAGCAGTTTCTAAAAATTATTTCACCTAATTGGAATAGCTAAAAAATACTTTTGATAGTGTGTACATAAGGGGGCACTGCCTATTGCAATATGTCCTAAAATAATTTTACTAATATTTCATGTAAGCGAGATATCAAACTGATTCGGCTTAGCCGACTCACCCTGTATACCAAACTTCAAAATGTATTCTTGTGTGGTGTTTTTTATAATTAGGGGATGCTCAATTTTTATGTACAGTTACGTACATTGAGTATTTATATAATAAATGAAGAAAAAAATCGTAAATTTTTAATTGCATAATCTGGTTTACGGGGGCGTTAAAATGTAACTTCCAACAACGGGACCTCTTATCACAGGACTGCATTGTGAGTAGTTACAGAAAATACGTTGGAATTTTTGAGGACAACCTCGGACGCAATGAGATTGGAATGTCTATGTGGTAGACTACTACATATTTATATACAGTACAACCTCGCTAATCCGGACAGATACAATTTTCCACCCGTCCGGATTTGTGAATTTTACGGATTATAGAGACATTTAAAAAACATTACACAACTAAAGCGTGAAAGATATTTTAAATTCATATTAATTATTTTTAAAAACAAATATTAGTACTATATTCATACAGAATAATTTTATTTAATATATTCACTAAGTTTTTTCATCACAAGATTCTTCTACAAACTCACATTCGGAATCGATAGCATTAATCCCATTATCGTTTTTGAAATCTCTGCAATTCTATCTTGATCTGTGGCCTCGCCGTTTCCAGTTGCCCAATTAAGAACTTCCTCAGAACTAACTTACAATTCAACATTTGCATATTGGGCTTTAAATCTATATTTACCGATTCCGATTCCCATTATAGTTTAAACTGACTCAAATTTCATCTTCTTGATGATCCTTTTAGACAGCAGCGTTCAACGTTTTCTTGATATTTTTGTCAGTTATAGTTTTCCATGATTGATTCAAGTTCATGACAACTCCCTCCAAATTGTAGCTCTTCAAAATGTTAGTAAAATCATTGTCCTTAGATGTTAAGTTACTCAACATTTTTTACCCTAAGCCACTTTAATATTTGCTATCACATTATGAACCATTGGCTCTGTTATTGCTGTACAGTTGGTGGTAAAACCATAACTAAAGTGTGTATTAAAATTAATCCAACCTTGGATTGTTAAGATGGAACGTTATCTGTTCAAAGAACCCCAATTTGTGGTGAATTTTTCTCATTTAAAAATTTTTTTTGTGCTTTTTATAACATTTACTCTACAAGTTTCCTTAAGATGTGCAAAAATATCTGGTGCACACTAATCTGCAATGTGTACATAATCTTTTACTTGTATGTAAAACAAACCGATCCTTTAGTTTAGAATGATGTATACAGTTTTGCTATTGTTATTGCTCTATTATTTTTATAATTCTAACTTTTTCATTCGTTTTCTGGAATTTTTCTAGCCATCCTTGACTAACTCTGAAGTCTTGGCATTTTTTTGTGGCAAACTCGTTGAGTTTACGCAAAATGACTGAGAGGGTAACGACTAATTAATAAATTCGACCAATCCAACTTCGAAATAGGTCGCTAAATTGGTGAGTTTCGCTAAAGAAATATATGATATAAAAAATAAAAGTAATAAAATAAAAATAATTCTATGTAATACTATATGATGCGGAATTTTTAACGAAGGCCGTTGATCTTTTTAGAAGCCCTTGAATGCTAGTTATTTTGGTGACACTGCCAGGAAATGATAGCAGGGTCAACATGTTAAAATATATTTATTTCGAAAAGTTTTATGCCTGCATTCGGTAAAATTAAATTATTTAGAGGCAAAGTAATTGCCCTTCACAAACATTTTAAATTTATAACAGTTGCAATTATAACTTACGATTAATGATCGTCCCTGGTAAGTACATCTGCTCGTCAAATATTAATGTTACATATACAGTGTGCCGCGCTTTGTTTGGCAGTAGCATCAACTTTTTACTGTTGGTCAAGTATGAAACGCTTCGAAGGATAAATCTATTATAAACAATTACAATAATTCAGTCTTTTGTAGTAGCGCGATGATGTAGTCTTGTGAAGCTTACAAATTACGAAAAGGAATATTTAATTTTAAATTTAACGAGATTTGTTTTTTTAATAACTGTTTCTAATTTGATAAAATGTGTTCAAATACAATGTTTCTACTTTTTTTTTCGGTTTTTGTGGTTTGTTTGCGATCACCGAAGACTTATGTTATTTCGGATACATTTCAGAAAAGAATTAGTTAAATCAACCAATAGTTAACAATTATTATTGGGGTGTTGCTATTCCAAATAAGTCACCAATTCTCGCATAAGTTGTAACTTTTAGAAATTCTGTCATCCTATTTGTTTAAAAATATATGTAATCGGAAATGAGACTAAACATAAACCCTATATATAAATGATGATTTCATCGAAGTCAAAAGTCATGCGATTAACTAACGTGCTGGAAGTTTGTAGTTGGCGAAAGTAGGTTAAATGGTGGCAGTATTTCACCGTAATTTAGCAAATGTGTATCGCGTTTGCTCTATTTTTAATGCTGTGCCCCATTTAGAAAGGACACAAACACTGGTTTTAATTTCTAAGTGGCGCTAGGTTTCTGGGACGAAAGGCAGAGCTGAAAATTTTGTATCCAAAAATTTTCCTTTCTTATGTTTCAAAAGTTTGTAGATGAAATAACCTAAATTATATGAAAGTGACTTAACCGATTGTAATTTTAATTGTACATTCCCAAATTTGTCGGTTGGGACCTCGGCGAATTAGTGCGAATACTCACTGCTACTCGAGGCCACAGTGAAATGCGGTTCGATTGGCCACGTGCTGGAACCCCGGCTAAAGCGACCGTATTTCACTTAGTTAAGTTTAGGGTGCATGTTGAATGAATGTTTAGTGTGTAAGGGACACCCGCACCCCCCTGAAGTAATGCGAAAGCGGTTTCCAGGGGGGGGGGGGCGGTAGTATGAATGAATGAGAAAAAAAATTTGTCGGTTATTGAACAAGGGGTAAGCTTGTATTTATTATTTTAATTAAATTGCTAGACGCGATATGAAAAGTTTGCGCATTCCTGGTTTAATAAAACAAATAATTTCCAAATTTATAGGCAAATATTGAAAAAAATAACGTATTTAACAAAGTTTATATGTCACTATAATCAAGAGTATAACTGTTTTGTCTTTATAATTTGTCTTATGTAAATATTGTTTAGAGAACCGCAGATCGATCTTTTACTGTGACATTTTTGTACCTGACTTCGAAATACATTTTAAAATTCGCTATACAAGTTTTGTGATTATACTGATCGAGCGTAGCGTGCCTTACATCAATTTCAAGTAACTCTACCAAAATGAAATTAGTGATGAAAGTTAGTTGCCCTAAAAAATCGTGTAAACCCATGTTTAGTCAATAATTTTATTTTCTGTACTAATTTAGATCATTTTTAGACTTCTATTATATTTGTATTTTGTTGTGTATTATATCCATTTTATCCACATCAATTTCATTGTTTTCAAGCCAACTTCGTTTTATTTTTAAATAGTATTTTCATTGAAATGTTTGGAAAATGTATATTATTTTAATGAATTTTTACTTACGGTATGCTGCAGAAAACGCTAACTACATTAAGTTCGAGTTTAAGTATCGATTCGCTCGCAGATCGTCTGTCTAAGTACTATCGTATTTCATCGTACAGTAAGACCCCGTTTAGCGTTACCCCGATTAACGCTGATTCGGTATAACGTGATTTTTCCGAACGCTCTTTAATCGTAAATAGTCCGTGAATCGATACAACGCGGTTCTACTCGAAGCCCAAAAACGAACTAAATTTGCGCCGATTCAATTTATTGCGGTATTTTCCTTGATTCGCATATAATACAAGTATTCCTGAACCCGACCCGATCAGCGAAAGATTGCGTTGTAGTTCCTCTAAACCTTAAATCTATATTTGTCCCGTGCGTTTGTTTTTCCCTAACATCTTGTAGCGTCACCCACGTAAGATAAGAAGATTCTGTTATGTATATTTTGCAAGCTAATATAAAAATATCGTAAAATTAAAGTAAAACTTGTTTATATTTGGTCGCGTGTACCCGTATCCTTATTTACTATGTGTTAAAATTGCCCCGTTTAAGGCTGTTTCGTTTAGCGCTGTCTTGTAGGAACGCATTCAGATCTTTGAACTCTAACTGTATTTGTGATTTTGATATGTTGAGTGCAAATTATCTTCTTTTTCTTCTTCTTCTTCTTCTTCTGTGTATAAGCCAATGACCTGTTAATTACCTATAATGGCGTAGGTTCTGTGAACTCTTTTTGCGCGTATGCCGGGCAGGAGGCTAGCCTAACCTGTCGAACACAGAAGAGAAGTTTCACTTCGTGGTTTACGATTGTCAAAGATGATCGTATGACAACCGGGACCGACGATTTTACCTACCCTCCGAAGCACGAGTGCAAATTATGATTTTTGTAATTGCAGTAACAAAGCAAATTAAATAAAACTGCTTTATTAAATTTTTATTTTATTAAAAATTAAATTGTTAGTATTTAACCAGCACGACTGGTTATGCGTTGTGACCGATTATCTGTTATGATCGAAGCCGATTGTCTTTCAACGTGGCCGTCATAACCGATAACTGATCACGCTTAGTTATAAAAAAACTGAATTGCATAATTTTAATAATAATTTATTATAAAAAAATAGAATCTTGTTTTTGCTATATCGAGGCAGGACGACGGAGTTGCGCTCTTGTACAGAGCAGCAAACCCAAACGGGGAATAGAAAATTAAAATGTCAAGCGGTATTAGAATTAGAAAAAATATAAAATGCAATTAATGATCATGAAAATTGAAATATTCTTTCTCGAGATCCAGGGATTTTATCGATTGAAATAGTGACATGGTCAGAATATTTAATAAGCGAGGCGGTTTCGCTATACATGTACCTTCTCTTCGTCAACAACCTTTATGTTCTGCTGATTGACATCGGCACTCTTCTTTGCCTCGTGCTTATAGTCGGGACTAAGGTAAAAGCATGATTAATTCAGCGGTGTCCCGCTTTCCAAGCTAAACGTTTGCGCGGAAAGCGAGCGCGCTAAAACACTTCTTTTTTACAGGCGATAAATTGGCAAGCTTACGTCATCTAGGTAAAGAGCACGTTTGACGGTTAGATCAATTACCACTACATCACATTTGAACACTGACATCTACCCCCAAAAGAAAACAAAATTAAAAAGTTCCAAACTAATCTCCTTGGTTTTAATATAATTAATGGCTTACGTTTAGAAAGATTTTTGAAAAAAATTTTTTATAAACTGTAGATTTAAGATAATATGCGAACTTTATCAAGTGATTTCTAAATTATTTGAGATTTTATATTTAGATAACATTGCACACACTTCGTCCATTACATATTACAATGCAAGATATTGTCAAAAGTGTTAGGAGCGTTATTGTTACACGTTTTTATTCAACTCACAAACAAAATTGTTTTGCAGAAACCAAGTTTCACATACCTTTTGTATATTATTATAGGGGTGGAGTGTTGGAATTCAGCCATGCATGCGCCAATGACAGACGAGGATAGCAATTAAGTGATACCACGTATGGAAACATGAAACAAAGAAAGGACTTACCAATCTGTTTATTTATAATACACCTTAAATCAATCAATCAATTGCACTGCTGCACCCTCGAAAGGAGGAAAGTCATCCACCCATGTCTCGATGACACACGTGAGAATTGCCTGGCACGTACATACGTGTAACACAAGATTTCAAGGTTTTAGATCCCGGTTTGCAGTTCTTATAGGGTGATTCTAAACTTGTGCGAAAAACTTTAACCACGTATAGCTGAGGTTATTTAACCCCCAAACCGCTTAGTAATTGTATTTAAGTCAGCACCGTTACAAAGACATGGCCGTTTAATAGTTTTTTTACATCAATTCACTAAAATGCAAATGAGTGGCGTTGGGGACGCGGTGGAATACAGACGTATTTTCGGCGCTCCCGAGCAAATTGCTTGCTTAGCGAGCCTTTTAAAAAAAAAGAATTTTTTGGGTGCAAACTTTCATGGTCTGGTGTGTGCAATTCAAGTGCGGCTACGAGTCCAGGGAGATAGGACGGAGGATCTACCTGAACATCGATCACAGGTGAAAGATCCGCGACCGACAAGGGATCCAACAGGACGGAGGGGTAACGCAGGAAATACAGAAATAGATAAGTCGTTAAAAGCTTAAGTAGTCTTTGTTTGTTTGTAGCTTTTGTAGGTGTTGGTAGGATTTGTAGTCAATAAAATAAAATAATATTCAGTAGCAAATGAATGCAAAGGGAGGCAAACGGAAACGCAGCTAGGGACAGTTTTCGGGTACAAACGACAAGCGTAGAGATCAGGTAGTAAATATTGCAACCCCAGGCAACCAAAAACTGAAATTCCTGGTATACGGTCATAAAAACTAGAGAATAACAACCCAAATTGGGGCTAACTGCCAGGGGAATTTTTCTTGGCAGCTACAGTTAGTCCAGCATAGCTTCAATCAAAGGGCCCACTCCTGAGGGGAATAAAATAGTCGCGTTTACTATTTGACTGAAGGGCTAGAAAGCGGCGAGCGGACAATTAAACAAGGGAGGAAAAAGCGCCAAAAATTTAAAATTGAGAAATAAACGAATTTAATCTTAAAATTTTAAATTTTTAAGTTAATTTAAGATATTGCAATTTATTTCAGTGCGCAAATTCGGGTATAGAGTAGGCACCAAGTCGGATAATGATGATGATGATGAAAGTAGCTGAAGATTACTTTGAATAAATATATGTAAAATATTTATCGTGTTTTTAAAATATGCTTCTTTTCGTTTTGCTAGTCTAAGAATTAAATTCTCACGCTTCGGATATAGGAGAATACGAGAGATAATGTTGCTAAATTACAAAAACAACATTTTTTCATTGTGAAACCTTGAGATTTTTCCGTTTTGACAAATGAGAAATAGAAAAAACATGACCTCTCTTGCCACGTTATATGTAATAAAATGTGTATTTCCTTCTATATATTGAAGCTAAAAAACCACCAGAAACGTGTTACGAATACTTATTTAACAAAACATGTAACGCTTGCACGTTGAAATGTTCCTAGGATTTGTTTTACATTTTGGATGTGATGGGAGTCGGACATTTTTGATGTGGGAAAAGCCTACAAAAACTTCCATTTTAAATAAAATAAAAATTTTATTGTTACGAAACATTTTTAGGCATAAACATTTTACAAGTAAAAATATTACTAGGATTTGTAAAGCTTTGATGTGCTGGGCGTCGGATATATACTTAATAAACGTAAATAATTTTTTGACAGAACCTATATCCCAGTTTAAAAATTTAAAATATATTGCGTACTCAACATTGTTAGGAATAAACAGCTTGCACGTTAAAATGTTCCTAGGACATCAAAAATCGACTGACGAAGAACAGGATACCGAAGAAAAAGAAGCAGTAAGAGGGCGAGGCAAGGAAAAACAAAGGAGAAGGAACGAAACAAGTACCAGTGAGAAAGAGAACGATAGATATCTAGCAGCCAACTGCAGAGGGGAAGGTTAGGGATAAGAAGGAAGTACAATCCAGAATCGAACTTCCAACTAAGTGGTAAAACAGTGGTAATCAGTGCGGTAAATATTAAGTAGTTAATTAGTTAATCGGAAAGCAAGATAGGAGCAATCTGTTACCTTAAAACAATAGATAGATAAGAGATACGAACAATGTGAAACTTTGATACCAAAGTTTATTAGGGTCAAATGCATAATCGCATAACGGACAGTTTCAATACGTTTGGGAGTACATTTTAAGTAGGTTGAGGTGAAATAAGAATAATGTGAACCTTCAGTAACCTTAGAAAACTTCATAGATGTGAACTACGACACTGTGACCTTGCGACACCAAAGTTTATTGGGGCCAAATGCATAATCGCATAACGGGCAGTTTAAATAAGTTTGGGAGTAAATATTCAATAGGTTCTTAGTCATTAGGAAACCAAGAGACGTGCAATCAGTAACCTTAGAACAATAGATAGATGTGAAATAAGAACAATGTGAGACTTTGATACCAAAGTTTATTAGGGTCAAATGTATAATTGCATAACGGACAGTAAAAATAAGTTTGGGAGTAAATATTAAGTAGGTTATTAGTTATTAGGAAACTAAGAGATGTCCAAATAGTAACCTTAGAACAATAGAATGATATGACATAAGAACGATGTGAAACTTTGAAACCAAAGTTTATTAGGCTCAAACGCATAATGGCGTAACGGTCACGGCTACGTACTCAACACCCATTGATGCGTAGCTTACTAACTACCTGGTGTTGCAGCAGCGGTGTCTTGCGGTATGCATTGCAGACATGCTAACGTTGTGCAATGCCCCACCCGATCCCACCCTATCCCGTAAATTCCTACCCACCTTACTGGCATGGGGTGGGCCTGGCGTATCCAGGATTGACCTTCGAGTCGGCTCCATGTCAGATGATGATGATGATGATGATGATGAGTTGAAAGCTGTTATATTACCCGTCTGCATCAAAATGTATGAAAACTTTGAAAAATGCCAGATGTTCATATGTTTCATTGAATCAGGCCGAAATGCTGAAGCTGCAAGAGATCTATATTTCGAACGATACCCTGAGCGCCAGCAGCCCAGCGCCCAAATATTTCCTAGATTGGAAAGCACCTTGATGAATCATGAATCTTTTGTCACGCCCAGATCTAGACAGTATGCCATTGAAGGTAGAGACGAGGTGGAGGCGGAAGTAATTGGAGCGGTTTTAGAAAATCCTGAAGTTTCTACCAGAGAAATAGCTGTAACTAGGGGTGTGAGCAGAAGCCGTAACCAAAGGATTCTCAAGAAACATAAATTCAAACCTTAAAGTCAGGCTCACTCATCAATTATTCCCCGGTGATCAAGAACGCAGGACGAACTTCTGCAACTGGTTTATCAGAAAATGCAATGAAAATGAAAATTTCTTCCGAAATGTCATTTGGACTGACGAAGCAAGACTAACCAGCAATGGATTATTTAATCGGCATAATCGGAATCATTGGCCGGACCATAATGAGCATGTTTTCCAACCTAGAAATATGCAAGGACGTTTTGGTTTCAATATTTGGATTGGAATAGTGGGACAACGAATGATTGGACCTTTTATTTATGACAAAAACCTTAACGCCCAGTGGTACGTTAATATTTTAGAAAACTTTGTGGAAACATATTTAGAAGACTTGCCCCTTGCTGATTTGATACGAAGGTTCTACCAACAAGATGGCGCACCAGCCCATAACGCGGCGGTTACAACGAACAAACTAAATCAAATGTTCGGGGATCAGTGCCAGGGGACAAGGGGCCCCGTACCATGGCCCGCAAGATCCCCGGACCTAAGCCATTTGGACTTTTTTCTGGGGCTTCGTCAAAGACCAGATTTTTAAAACCATACCAGAAACGCGTGAAGAATTAGAGCAACGAGTGAGAAATGTCATCGCTCGATTAACACCTTTACAACTTTTAAACGCCGAGAAATCAGTTAAGTAATAAGAGATGTCAACTTTGTCTCGACCAAATGGGTGGACAATTCGAACACTATTTGTAATACAAACCGTGAATGTTTTATTGCTACGTACTCATTTAAATAGTTCGTGAAAAAATTAAATCTTTCTTTTACTCTGCTACTTTCTCATTGAATTTATTGTTTGTTATTTAATCATCATAATTATAATTATTGATTTTACAGAAAAACTTTTGTTTTCCATGGGTAACTCTGTTAAAATGTCACCAAAATGCCATTTTTTAAGAGAAATATGTTATTTTGACAGCAAGGATGACTAGACATATCTCGACATATATATTTTTAGAAAGCCTATTTTTTTTTCGATTTTTTGAAGTCAAAGATAACTATGGTTTCTATTTGAAATAACAAAGTTGGCCTTGATATCAAACAACTGATGAGCGATAAAAAAAAATTGATACATGTATCTTATTCTGCGTTGAAAAGTGCCTGTAGAAAGTTTTTACCGTTTGAAAAAATATTCACAAATAAAAAAGTTGTGACATTTATTCGAAATCGGTCAATTGTCAATTTTTCACGATATCTCGGAATCGGTTAGAGATATCGAAATGCGGTTTTCACCTGTCGACGTTTCATAAAAATCGAGCTCCAGACTCATTTGTCAGTTTTTCTCTACCTGGTCTGGAAATAGCGAAAACTGCCAAAATCAAGCAATTTAGGACACCCTGTACATTAACTTGCAAAACATGCGTTTATGGAGTTCGGAGAAGCCTAATTTTATGATAAAGACACCTCTTCATCCTCAAAAAATAAGAGTGTGGGCGGCAATTTCAAGGCGTAGAATAGTTGTGCCATACTCTTTTGAAGGTAAAAGTAAGACAAAAGAGTTTATTTGTTGAAAAATCAATGAAGATTGTTTTTCAGGCACTTTGACTACAGAAAGGTGTCGAGAAGAGATTTTACGGTCCTTTTTCGTAGAGCTTCATGACGATGAACTGAGATTTGATTTTTTCCAACAAGACGGGGCCACTGCACACACAACACATGATACCTTACATATGATACGAGATTTTTCTACAGGCAGACTTAGTCGAAACACACCAATACCTTATCCTGCCAGATCGTACGTGAGGTCACGCTATGATATTTCTTTTTGTGGCCGTATTTAAAGAACTCCAGCAGCCAATACATGTCCTGAATGAATTGCAGCACATAATATTGGAAGAAAATCAATGACATTAATAACCTTTCGAATATGTTAATAAATTGGATTGTGCGAAGAGTTCAAGCGTGCGTAGGTGAAGGCGGTGAACATTTCGATCATTTCT
>JABXWE010017443.1:0-14919 GCA_014611495.1 Limonius californicus
TGCTGCCGAGTTTCCTCCAGCGCAATATACAGGGTGGTGACAGCTGCTGCCGAGTTTCCTCCAGCGCAATATACAGGGTGGTGAAAGGCTACCTGCAGCTGCAGCCGAGTTTCCTCCAGCGCAATATACAGGGTGGTGAAGGAATACCTGCAGCTGTTGCATTCAAAAATTTAACTCCTCTTGTTTGTTTTTGATACGAGTTGTTACCTAGATACAATAGTGTCTGGTTATAATGAACCACTACTGGCCATCAAAACTGGTTCGTATAGCAGAAATTCTTTATATACAACAAAGCCATAAATGTAAATAATACATTCATGCAAACCAAAGATATATTGTTTATTGAAAATATTGACTAGAAATGAAGCACAGAAACAACAATATCGTCATCTGACAAAGTTTCTGTGTCTGTCAAAGTCTTTTGTCATCCTCATCATGATTTAGACGTGAGCATCGTCATTACTTCCAACGTTGTCAAGATCACTTATTTTGAGCAACTCGCTTAGGAGTTAATCATCGTCATTAAATTGATCAATGCAACAAAAGGGCTTTCTGAGAATTCCCAATTTACGATTCCCGGAAAAGAAAGTTCATTATAAGTGACACCTTTTACGATTTAAAATATACTATATTGTTTATTATATGCGAAAGTTCAATATTTATTGAAGAGCAAGCGAAAAATTTGTTTTCACCATAATGAAAGATTTGTTCGGCCATATCTAACGGTTCATAACAAACGAGAGTCAATACAACCGGTTTCCTTATACATAGATAGTGACTGCTATATTTTACTCTTAAGGCTTTAGATTTGTGCTTTAATAGAGAACATTTTTTATAGTGTGCCAATGTTTTTTAAAAAAGCTTCTTTAGGGGGCTGCAACTTCTTAAGGAAGCTGGTTTAGACCATAAGTTTATTAAGAAAACCCTAATTATTTTTTAATTTTCTACCCAGCAATTTAGTGTTGGGTAGTTAATTTTGGGACGCCCTGTATATATTAATTATTATTGCAATTTTTTTATATTTGCATGTCGGCGCAGCTGGGTGCTACTACATCCTTTTTTAGCGCAATACTTGGTTTGTAATGTTAGACAGTTTGTGACACATTTAATGTAGTAAATTTAAACATGGGAAGTATACCATCTGCTTATTTTCGATTTCATATCAAATTTCGAACTTTTTATTTCAAATTCATTAATTCCGACTTCAACTGCTGTTGATCATAGATAATAATAGTAAGAGCTTTCAACAAACGGGATATATTCATGACGTTAAATATATTAATTAACTTAAAGGAGAAACATTATAAATGGTTATTTTATTAATATCCTCATTTTAATCTTCAGCTTAATTCAGAATTGTTTTTGTAAGGTGAGCAAACTTGTTTAAGTTGGTTTTTCTTCGTTATGAATTCGTGTTGTGTGACTGGCAATAGTTACACTTCACATGTGTTAATATACGTTTGGTGTTTTCTGTTTGCAAAACTTTTTAGTGTATCTGTATTAGCGTAAACCGTTGCAAACATCCTGCCCTTAATGATGTAATTTTGTACCATTGGCGGCATCTAATTGGTGTAAATTATTTTCAAAAATTCATCTAAATGGGTGGGTTTACGAGCAAGTCTCTGATTCATGTAAAAGCAATCATAAAGAAGTAGATAATTTTATGCAAAATTAACATATATTGAAAGTGACTGTTAAAACCTGCTGTGTGCAATGTCGCAATCAAAATTGAAAGAAAAGATAAGTGCCCAGTCGAGTGCCCGTATCGGAAGGTAGATAAGGTAACTGGTTCCCATAACCTTCGGCAAAGGTTTGAGTTACAACGGTGATCCGACATCCGAGCAACTTTGCGACAGGTTCCACCGGACACTCGACGGAGGCGGCACCCAACTTTAAACAGACAAATTCCATACAGAAAACAAATATCAATATATCACGACGATTCGGGGACCTTGTTCAACCGAACCCCATCTCCTTTACATATATCGATGAGGTCGAACTCATGACTTAAACTTTATGGTAATTAAGTCTGTTTCAGGTTTTGGAGAAATACCGGTTGAATGTGTTCTCTTGCATATTATGCAACCTCTTGTTAGATTCGTCCGATTCCTAATTGGGAATATGGAATTTGCTCATAATGATCTACGGAATTTGCGTTAAATAAATTCAAGCGGCTGTACGAACAAGGATTACTTCTAGAAAATGCCACTAATTTATGAAAGTTGATAAAAGATCAGCGTAGTTATTAATTAATATGGACTGTGGCAAGAATGGGATTTTTCACGTAGTAGAGTTTATTGCGTAAGATGTTGTGCACATTCTGTCATTATTTGCCAATGTGGTAGTAATGAATCAGTAAACTGTTTTTAACACTACAAATTAAAGTTGCTAAAATTTTGTTAGAGAAAAATTACATGCTTGAGCATCCTATTCAAGTAGGAGCAATTCATTGCTATTCATTATCTAGTCATTAATAAAAAATTATAGCTTCTATGTTTTTTATTCTTGACTTCAAATTAAAAATATTTTTGTAACTGGAATTGGAACTTAAGGGTTGTGCCTTTTGGTTTAGTATTTCTAAAAGCAATAACCTAAAATGAAAAACATGTAACGGAATAGCAAGGAAATGCTTGCTGCAGGGAATTTCTCATGCGACTAAAAACTTGTGGGCAGCAGAACCACGTCCAGTTTCTTGTAGGACAGTGGAATCTTATTTGAACAATCACAAGAGGTTAAGTCTCTGTAAACCAGGAGACCAAGGTTTTGGTTGATTGAATCCCTTCATGTCTAGTACATTTGGTATGTGGTTGATCGTTTTTGCTCGGTTTTGAAACGGTCCTCGGTTGATGTCAAGATGTCCAATGGCCCAGGTGGATTATGGTTGTAGATTGTTATTTCAATGTTTTCAACTTGAATAGCCACGTGTTTAAAGATACTTATATACTCGTCTATTTGAAAGTATAAAGATCTAAATGTCTACAAAAATAACGTATTAAAATTTATGATAAATCACGTCGATAATGGTTTCTCGTTTCTTTAGAATAATTTTCAGTAGTAGCGTATCTGTTTGTCTGAATGCGTAAGTAAATAAATAAGAAATAGTAAATGTATTGAAAGCTTAAAAACAAAAGGGAGCAGAAAAATGAATATTTGTTCCATAGATATGATAATATTAACAAAAAAGTAGTCTAGTCATTGTTACTTTAAATTTTACCTAGGAAGGGGCTTTTAGAAATTTTTTTCAAGGCGTTTTATTGCGGTATTCTTGAATTTGTTGTATGTATTTCAGAATTGCCTCTATAAGTAACATCAGTTGCTTTTGAAACGAGTCTATGATAAAACGCACGTTAACTTTGTTTTTTTAAACTATGTATTTACAAACTAATTAATTAATTATTTCAACTCTTGCTTATGAGGCGGTTTTTCTTCTATTTCCCAGGCAGCTTTTTAAGTCTATCCAGCCTGATTTAATAGATGGTTCCGTTGATTTGTAATATGTCGCTGCAAAATTTTACGTATTTAAGCGTTCTAATATGCTATAAATTACAGCGTACATAGTATAATATTTATATTCTGTGATAATCTTCCAGACTGGACAATATCGTAATATAAGTATCTGATACTATATTTATATTAATATTTTTCGAAAGCATAAACGAATCTAAAATCAAATCAAGTTATCGAAGTAGCAAATAGAGAAGGTATTAAAAATAGTGTATCAGAATCCAACTATCTGAACACGACAATGTATCGACTGTTCAAGAAGTATCAAGAATCAAATACAGTCAAACTTCTATATAACGAAGTCGCTAAATTCTGACAAAAAATGCGCAATAGAGAAATTTCGTTATACAGAAATAAGATTTTTTTTGAAAATAAATTTAATACAATTTGTTTACATATGTAATACGAGTACATAAATGGACCCACTTCAAAACTGCTTCATCAACATCTTCGTACACACATGTTCTAGCACGTTTTGCTGCAGTTCCTACATCGATTCACGATTTTTTATAATGGTTGATAAACTGCTGGCAGGAATACCGAATATTGTTGCAATATCTTTTTTTTAAACCTTTATCAACTTCTTGCAACACTTTAATATTTCTGTAATGCTTAAACACTTTCGCTTCGTCATTTTGCGTAAACTGACCGTTTTTAAAACAGGTTTCTATTGCAATTTTCTGCTTTAAGATGCCCATTAAGAAAAGACGTCATTTAAACATAAAGGGAGTCGTAAACTTGACAAACCTTTACAATTCTTGGAAAACTTTCTATGACTGTACAGGAAGAATTTATAATAAACAATATTTGGGTACGAAATTCCCAAAACCATTAAGATTTTCATAGATTTTATTTTTTTTTACGCTAAAAAATTCGTTAAATAGAAATTTAATTTCGCTATTTAGAAACAATTTTAGGTGTGTTTTTGGTTAAAGGTGCAGCGTGTAGCGCAAAATTTCGTTATATAGAGAAATTCGCTATATAGACGTTCGTAATATGGGAGTTTGACTGTATATTGAAATATTAAAGTATTCAAAGGGCCGAAGTACCAGAAGTATAAATATCCAAAACTTCTAATATCTAAAGTATTTACATATGTATCGATTATCTGTTATCGATCAAAGAGTTTAAAAATATTTATATGTGTGTACTAGATAAAGATCATGTTGAGCGGTTGTCTTCAGGTAGGTCTTAGTCTGAACTTATTATGTATAAGCATGAGTAGTACTATTTAATAGACTATTTTGTAGTTTGATTGCCAGGTATCTCTTTAAAATTAAACGAACAAGTAGCCGTGCATTGATTTTTTTCATTTGATATACGATGTTGCAGATTTTTGCCATGAAATCATGCTTCATACCGTGAGTTCAAAAAGTAATTACATAACGGTTGGCTATGGAATAATAAAATAATGTCTAATGCAAGCTTTATATACCAATTGACGTTTAGGCACAGCCTTTCTAGCGCCATCTAGCGCAAGCGCCCGTACCTAACCGGCAGTGTTGTGTTAGGTTAAGTTGCATGGTAAATGTAAATAAATCAATTTTTGAAGAAATTAGTTCTATTATTTCAACCCTTATGTAATTACTTTTTAAACTCACGGCATCTTCATTCGTCAAATACTTGAATATGTAGTTCGATATTTAGATACTTTGGATACTCGGATACTTTTGCTGCTTAGATAGTTTGCTTCATTCTTTCAATACTTGGATGTTATTTTGATAATACGTGATACTAGATACATAGTTTAAATAGGTGATTATACTTTTTCCAGTCCTAGTTGTAACAAATAACGTGCCACGCGTCGCAGCAACATTACTGCAATTTATTATATTCCAAATAATCTTTTTATGGGTTTTTTCTACCCGATCACTCGAATTGGGGTATATTACGTACTACAACTGTTATTCTTAAGTTGGCAAGCTTAGGGTGACCATACGTCCCGAATTTTTCGAATTTGTCCCTATTTTTTGTTCGGCGTCCCAGTGTCCCTAAGATGTAATTTCGGAAACCTTGCGTGTCTCGATTTTTAAATAGTAAAAATTTTTGGTTATTGTATATAGATAATTTGCCTTAAAATGTTGATATTTCTTTAAAGTAATCGGGAAAACTATATTTCCTTGTCACTCCTTGTCCGTTTCTGTCTCAACATAATATGTCGAATACTTTGATCGAATTGGGATAAAATTGTAATTATAGCGCTAAAGTGTATACAACATGGCAACTTTCAATGACAAATTTGCAGAAACTGCTTTGGTATATTTGGATAAAACAACTTCAATGTTAATTAATAACTTTATATTTTTTAACTCGATTTTTAAATATTTTTTTGTAAATAATAAGGATAAAATACATTTCTGATGAGATTGTAATCTATTTTGTAAATATTGGAAAATAATTTTTTTTTATTAACATCGGTGCATATTTGCAATCTACTCCTATATTAACATAAATGAGTAAGAAGCAAATTTCATGACAAATTCAGTGACTTGAGGGAGATTCATCCATTGATGTTACTCCGAAATAAAAGGATTAAACCTGATTGCGCCGAGGTATGAGTTCGTGTGGCGACTGGCGCCTCAATGTTCTTGGTTCTTGGGCTAGTTGATTTACGAGGTTGTTCTCATGTCCCACAAGAGAGTAGTGGTAAGCATTTGCTAATCTTCTGATTTTGCTGGATATATATGGAATCCCCAGATCTTCAGGGAGGGTACGTGCCAAGGAGCGTTTGCCATCATGCAAAGCATCTTGGACTGGAAACAGTGTAGTATTTTAGTGTTTGACAGTTTTGTGTAACTCCATAGTTGGATACCAAACGTCCAAATTGGCTTAAAAATGACTTTATACAGAAAAATTTTATTGTCTAACGTATCGCCTTCCAATTAGTCAGCTCATTTCTTTAACTTTGAGGTCAAGATGTTTTCTTTTAGATTTATGTGTGACGTCCAGGTGAGTCTCTAGTCAAGGTGCATCCCTATATAATTAACTTCTGACCTTATTGGTATGGCTGCGTTATTAATTGTGATTTGCGGACATATACTTCGCTTGTTAGTAAAGGTACTTGGGTGGATTTGTCTTTGTGGACCGTAATTCTCCACTTGTTGTACTAGTTCTGGAGGAGATCGAGGTGATTCTGAAGGTTTTCAGATGCCTCTAATGGCACATCGCTGATAGATGGCACTGCTATATCATCAGCAAAAGTAGCCACCTCGGTGTTGGCTGTAGTTGGAATGTCTTAAGTGAACACTAAATATAATAGGGGACCCAGCATACTTCCTTGCGGCACTCCAGCAGAAATGTGTTGATAATTCGAAAATGCATCGTTTATTCTGTCACACAAGTAAGATTTCAGTAAGAGATAAATTTGACTTGGAAAGGCTGACTTAATTTTGGATAATAATTCTATATGCCATACTCTATCGAACGCTTGCTTAATATCCAAGAAAGCTGCGATGCAAAACTTCTTGGGGAAAATAAATGTAACCGAAGAAATTGTCCCGATTTTTAGTTGTACCGATCTGGTCATCTTAGGCAAGTCTTTTTATAACTGTAAAAATTCTTATACATCAGCAATTGTTTTCACATTCAGACACTAATTTTCTCCTTTCTAAACAATACTTTACGACTTTATTTTTGCAAATAGGTACTAAAAGCAAGCGTATCATTCATTTATTGGCAGTCGAGACAAAGAAAATTGATATTTATATTCATTTCTTTTTCTGCAATTTCTCTTCATCTTCCTCGGGTTTGAAACAGCGGGTGTTAAACAAATATTTCTTTTATAGTTTCATTTTCTTCGTCTAGTAATAAATTATCAATTTCTTGGGTCGACGGCGCTAAGTAGAACGATCTAGGATATTCTGCAATTTATGAATCCAGTGTCTAGAGAGCACGGAACGATTGTCCATAAATTACTGTAGGTCGTTAAGGTAAACTCGCTATGTTTGTCCCCGGGGCATCGTGTGAGGTTAGGTGGAGTGGGCGTGATGACTTTACGGATCTATTCTTGCAATCAGTTATCCTTGTAATTGGTAAAACGCCTCTCACGCTGTCTCTCTTTATTTCCTCGATGGGAAGGACGAAGGATTCTTACGTTTATCCAAAGGTTTCGTCATATTTTTTGAAGTGCCTGTGAATTTAAACTTAAACCTGAATATAAATACAGAGTTTTGAGTTATTAGCGTAATCGATCGACTGCCTTTACATTATTGTGTATCCAGCTAATAGGGCGTATAATTTTAATATATAACCTAGATCACTCGAATAACTACAGGAATGGCTCTGGTTTCCATTCCAATAATTGAAGGTGCAATCTTCCTTTCCCATACATTTTCTTCTAGCAAAACACCGCATTTTTTTTTTTAATTTATGGGTATGCTAATTACGATTCTGACTCAGGTTAAAATGATTTGAATAATAATAATGCATTTACGTTTTTGCTTTATGTTAAAAAAGCTCTATATGACCACGTTGTCTGTAATGTCATCTATCCCGTGTTTTTCTCTGACATTTGTCGATGCTGCAACTTGTAACTTCTGGGAAGGCCACCGGGATGTCTCGAATACTATCCAAGGATGAAAATATCAAAAGTATAGGCTGTGGTGGATAATTGCAGAAAGTAATTTAAGTGTGCAGTATATTAATTTTAACTGCAAATTTCTAATTCCATTTGATTACTGCCGTGGGCGTTGCTGTCCATCACTCCTGAAATGAAGAGTTAAATTTACATAAATATGAATTCATTATTTGTAGGTAGAGTCTGAGCAGTGTGAAAGTGTATGAAATAGAAATACAGAAAAAAGCAGCATATATTTATCATTTAATTCAGTTGGAAAAGTAATTGAAAAAACGATCTTGTAGAGATGGCCTTTTAAGGTTGAACTTAGGGACATGTTGCGTGAATTGCGAGTAAAGCTTGTTATAAGTTTTGATTTTCATAAAAAATACATAATTCCAGATTGCTATCGAAGAAGTTGCTTGTGGTAAAAATCCAAGTTAATTCATCTTTTCCGCAAATCCCATTGTTGCGGTTACATCGTTCGTTAGACTTGTGACTATGTTAATTTTAGCTTTTTGAATGGAGCTGAATATATTCATTCTTGCACTTAATATAATTGCCGAAACAGTTAAAATTTAAAAACTAGTACAAGTAGTTTTTGTTGTTTCCGGTGCCAGAAAGGGAAAAAAACAGACACGAATACGGCATAACAGTAACTGGTCCGGGTCCCACAAAACTTTCTACTTTGGCGTCTTAACTCTCACTATTCAGATGTAAAATCCTTTAATTATAAATTCTCGTTTATTAATTAGTGTCATCATCTAATTAAAGTGTTAGCTGCAGATCAGATTTTTAATGGTATTTATGAAATATTATAATTAGATATTTAAATCACGCGCATTATATTTGTTGTAAGTATTCCATATTACATATATTTGTCGGTAATAACAACTAGGACTACTCTATTCCTTTCCTTTGGTAGTATCTTGCTATAAATACGTTTATCGTGCTGCAAAAGTATAATAAGCGCACATTAACTATGTGCGTATTTAACGTCTTCGCCTGACTTGGAATTAGCGTGCAGGTAATAACTTCTCCTGTCGGGTCGTTAGCAAAGTTTGTTGCGGATGCTTTGTGAATCAAGGGGAACAAACCGGCAAAAATCTATTAAAATTCTCTTTCAAGTTTGATGACATTTTGGCGGGGAGCAAGAGACTTCGTGTCTTCACAGCGCATTCAAACTTTTTCCTTTTTAATTGCTAAGTCTCGCTTTATTTAGGTTGCAGTTATTTATATCAAAATGAGTAAAAAGGGTGTACATTAAATGCATGCACGTACACAATTAAATAAAAACTTCAACGTTGTGGACAAAGTAAGCTGAAGCGAATTCCAACCGTTTTATTAGCAAATTAAAGGTCAATTAAGAATATACCAGTTATGGCTTTATTACCATACGTTTTAGGAGTACACAAGAAGCCATTGCGACATTTTTATAAACATGGGCTTTTTAAGGTAAATCACGATCCCTCTCCGAATAGACCAAGTGTTGTACTTATTTATTTAAATTATAGATTGCTTAGTAATAATCCACATGGTCACATAAAAGGAATTTCAGTTCATGTGTAATACATTGGAATTAACAAGCGTTCAGTAATAATTTTAGGTTTCTTTTGTTTATGCTATGTTGATTAATGATTTTTCAGTAAAATGCGTGTGATAAACAATTTGATTAACGTATTTAGAGTATTTCTCTGCACCGCGAAGGTGATTATAGGCAGAAAAGTCACAGACAAAAATCTTCTTCTGTGTAGAGACCAAAGGCCTGTTAATTACCTACATCGGACTAGGGTCTGTGAGCCCTCTTTGCACGTATGCCGCGCAGGAGGCTAACTTATCCCGTCGGAAGAGAGAAGAGAAGTACCACTACATGGTAGTCAAAGATATCCGTATGTTAACCGGGACCGACGGCTTTACGTACCCCCCGAAGCCCAATCGATTGCATATACCACTATATTGGACTACCCGTCCGAGTACTGACTAGCGCGCATGGTGCTGCGGTGCGAATACCGTTTGACCGCCGTCCGCAGTGCTTTGTTATGGAACCAATAGACAAAAATTAGTTTACAAAAATCCTACTGTTAGAAAACCTTAATAAATAAAATCCATTATAATAATCCAGCAGCAACTGATCCATAATATATTGTATTTTTTTTAATAATATACCGGTGTCATGTAGTTTTACATAAAATTGCGTATTTAAAGATGTGTATATAATCGTTATGGTAGCGGGTAGACACTCTCCGCGATCCCGGCGGAGATAGGCCTACTTCAGGGAAGCGACCCTGCCCATGCGAACCGTGCTTTCTCCCTCACCTCCAAATCTCCCTCACCTCCAAATCACCGAGGGATTCTACAAAAAACCCACATCAAATCCATTCCTATATCCTTTCCTGGCCAACACGCAATGGCAAGCGCGGCTTTGTAAAGGCCAACATCCCTCCATAAATGGAGGAGGCTTATGTCCAGCAGTGGACCCTGAGAAGCTGAGAAGAAGAAGAAGAAGATATGATCGTTATCATTGAAAATAAGACAAGTGGGAAATTTCTATTCATAATAAAAAACACAAATATTAAAACTTACCATAGAATTCAGACTGACATTCTAATTAATTGTTTAAGAATTTTTCTTCCAATGTTGGTATATATTTACACAGAAATCCACGCAGATCTCCGGAAGTACCTATAAACACCCAAGATTCTTGCAAAAATCTAAAAATTCCAACAAAGCCCAAATAACGCCACAGCAATCCAGAAATCCCGATAAACTGCAACTCCAAAATCGTTACAATAAATATTTACAAAAACACGAAACCCGAAATCAACTAAATATAACAGAAAGACAGCACATAAAAAATGAAAATAGCCCCAAAAACTGCGCACAAAAATTCAAGCTCCGCAATCGCTACGACAACCCAGAAATCTACAAAAACTATGAATTACACATAAAAACACGCATCCAAAATATCTGTTGTTCGCGCACTCAAAATATCTGAATACACTAATCGTTATGAAATCCTAACACAAACCTACAGGACCTAATTCCAAAATAGAGAGAAATTGTAAAATCACAGAAACTAAAAAAAAATTGAGAAGTCCGCAACAAATTTAGGAAATCATCTATAAAATCAATAATCCCAATCCCAAAAACGCGCCACAATAATCTAGAAATCTCTGCAAAAACCTAGAAATTCCAGCAAACGATCATTAATCCACATTAAAACCCAAAACAAATTTGCACAGATTTAGTTATTGTCATAAATCCGCGACACCGTGAATTGCCACAAATAGCCAATACGCATGGCTTTTTCACCAACCCCGCTTACTAAACTTAAGAAGTTTGCAAAATATACTATCTGTGTTGATATTAGAACTTTTCTAAAGGAATCTATAGATTTAAATAATAACCAAGTGCTTTTCTTACATTTTAGCAGAGTTCCGGTATAATCTTATATAAAAGCCTTAATCTTGATGAGGAAAAATTGCGCTTACGATCCTCAGAAAGAAGTAATTTTTCGCACTATTTCATTTCAACTCCCATTTTATGGTATTAATACAAAGCGAGAAAGATTCGCCAGTTGTAAGTTCCTTACCTAAATGGTCTTTTATGTCACCGATAATCAGGGAAATCTGTTCTATGACATTCTTCATTAGTAGTTTATACCATACAAGATACTAAGATCTAACCGTGAACATTTAATTATCACAACTGATAGATTGCCCGTGTGTGCTTGCAGTACGTGCATTTGGTTAGAATTGGATAATTAGCGTTGAGACCGGCCATCCAACATAAACACTCACTTAAATGCAATGCACTTAATCAGTCCATGTAGGGGAGAATCTGCTTTTTCCAACCACTGCGGAGGATTCTAATCTGTTTTATGAGATCTATTAAAATGCGCCGGGAGTAGTGTATTCATTTAATTTTTAAAAGTGCACTTGTTCCCTTTAAGTGTTTCTTCGGTTTTTAGATAACGATGCTTCTCTCGTCACTTCACTCCGTCGACAAGATTTGGAATTCAAATTTAGACGTGTTGTGGTTAGTGATATGAGGTGTTTATAATACCAGAACATCTAGATTCCAGACGAGTGGTTGCGTTTTATATTCTTCAAAGCTCCGGAAGAAGTGTACCATGTATTGATTGTGCAAAAAAAGCCAAGTGTTAAAGAAGTAGTAGTTGTCTACAATGTTCGTGTTAGAAAAGTCAACTGTTGGGACTAACCGCAGATTCCCAAGGATAATTTGTTTTTGTAGCCACTAATGTGAAATATTATTAAAATTATTAGGGAGATCGGATAAAAGTAATAATATCAAAAGTTACTGATTAGGGAAATAACTCATAACCTACGTAATATAAAATAACTTAAGATTTCACATTAAACTCGTTTATCAGGTTTTACCATTGGGTGGAATAATCACCGTTACGAAAATGCCAATCAACGGTGTTATGAGTTAACAATCGATTCCATAAATTGCATGACAAGACATTGATTATTTAAAACTTAGAACAATAATAAAAGAATTAAGTGAAGTGGGCTCAAAACGAGGGAAGATATGTATGTCTTAGGTTTGTTCACACAATGCGCTGGTGTTTTGATTGCTTTTTGATGGTCACAAGCATAATCTTAAAATGTGGGTGATCTTAGTGGGACAGTTTAATTACAGTTTATATCAAAATAGTTTAACATTGAAATTAACTCGTTTATTGGGAAAGTCACTTGCTGAAATGGACAAAAACTTTACCATTAATGCTTTGAGTATTTTCAATTCATATACGTAATGACTAAATAGGTAGTGTTTTGCTAGTCACCGCCTATCCCTATTAAATGTTTTGAAACAGATTATAATAAGGAATAGTTTAATTTAGCTTTGCGTTTGTTTGCTAGTTTTAACGCTCTGTGTCTATATACAACTTGACAATGAAATCTGCATCACTCTTACAGTTGTTTCTCAATCGCGATTCAATTCTAAGAGACTTAATTATTCAAAATACAATCTTCAAATTGTTAGTACTCTTGGATTCCCTGGGAACGATACTAAACATTTTAGTTTAAGTGGTAGTCTTTATATGTTTACATATTTTGAATCGGCATAAAATATATAAATAAAGTATGGTGTATTTCAATTGGTTTTTGGTAACAGTTTTTTTAAATCTATAAGTTGTTGCCATACACAGAAGGTAGTCTTCTGCCGCCAGATGTTAAAATAGAAGTGATTGTAATTATTTATTTTCCATATCTGTCAATTTAAGGCGATTTGAATTCGTAAAATGGTTTACTTTTTGTTTAGCAGATTTTTGCCATCGTTATCTACGTCTACCCTTCTTTTATCGTTCAAACATTAAGTATTTATACAGGGGTTTTCAACGAAAAGTAGCCACCCTCAGTATCTTTCAAAACAATTTTTTAGTTGAAAATCGCCAAGACATGTCAACAAAGACAGCAAAGGGGACATCTTTTTACCTAAAATCCGGACGGCTGTCATCAACCCCTTAGCCGTCACAGCCACCCCCTGTAAAATTTCAAATGGCACCATACCATGTGTGGCACATCGTTGGAAAGGTTATTTCATAAGGAATTCATTCTACTATTTACTTTTTATTCGTCTGAAATCGAGACATTAAAAAATTAAAAACTATATTTCGTTTATTTCGGTTAAGCTGCTGAAAGCACGCGCTGCAGCTCGTGTACAATCGTTATTTTTGAAATAAAAACGTACAATCTCGATTCTTTCGGCAGTGGTGCAAACCATGTTAACACTTTTATAATATTCAAAATGAACTGAATGTTGATTGACAGATAAAAAAAAAAGAAGATGAAACAAAAGCATTTAGGTACTGCTATATTCAGCAGCTTAACCGAAATAAACAAAATATAGTTTTTAATTCTTTTATGTCTCAATTTCAGGCGAATAAAAAAAATAAATAGTAGAATGAATTCCTTATGAAATAACCTTTTTTACGATGTGCCACACATGGTATGGTGCGATGTGAAATTTTAGAGAGGGTGGCTGTGACGGCTAAGGGGTTGATGATAGATGTCCGGATTTTAGGTAAAAAGATGTCCCCTTTGCTGTCTTTGTTGACATGTCTTGGCGATTTTCAACTAAAAAATAGTTTTGAAAAATACTGAGGGTGGCTACTTTTCGTTGAATACCCCTGCCTATGTAATTTTATAGGGCGGCGATGGCTCAGGGTAGAAGAGCCAAGCTTTGGATGTAATAGTCCAAACGCTTCCCGGTTCGAATCTCTCCAGGGTCGGAAATTTTTCTAATTCCTTGGGTGATCGGTACTGGGTCCCAGTCTCCATTTGCCATTGGGGCTCAAATTAATGGCACTCCTCGTGTTACGATCGCACTAGACAGGCGCGTATCCAGGATTATTTTTTGGGGGGGGCTGATGATCTATTAAAACTTCTCTGAAATCTTTAAAAGTAAACAACTAAGTAAAAGTTTATAATATACGGCATATAGGTACCCAACTCAATCGATTCATATTCATACATACAATAACAACAGATCTTAATTTACTTACTAATAGATAAATAAAACATTTTATTTAAATAACAAAATCAAGCCGTCTAGGTTTATGACTTTGGGCAAATTTGTCAATAACTGCATTGTCGGAAATTTGAATGTCTCTGTGTATATTTAAAAGTGCAAGCCCGACAAGTCGGTGTTCTGACATTGTAGATCGTAAATATGATTTTAATCTTCTTAAAGTAGAAAAACTTCGTTCTGCCGATGCCGTTGACACTGGAATCACAGCCATTATTTTCAATAATTCGTATATGTTTGGATACATATTGAAATTGCATTCTGATAAAGCAGCTGCAGCTGTTGTTGGTCTAAATTCTGGTTGA